>JADBJO010002179.1:321222-336158 GCA_016801955.1 Conus betulinus
TGGTGGTGGTGTACCTTTTTTTCCACCGGTTTGGTTACCTATAGGCCTGTAGGTAGGCGTTCACATTTGACATGTTACTTACAATATGATTGGTTACTTACAAGGTGAATGGTTACTGAACCCCTTTTGTGATTGGTTACTTATTAGGTGAAATGTTACCCAGGTGTGACAGGATACTTAATTTTGGACATTGCAACGGCTACTTACATGTGACATGTGTGATATGTTACCTCATGATGAACTGCTACTTAGTAGGGTTCGGGTTAGGGTTAGAGGAGGGTTAGAGTTAACCCAAACCCTAGGTGTGTAGATTACACCATAGATACACACTACATATCTATGATTACACACACAGTGTGCGGATCACGGTGTAATAATGGAATATTCGTCCTTAAGTTTTGAAGATGACCACGACTCCATTCTTAGATGGAAGAGTGGTTAGTGTCCGTCCGTAGGTGGCTGATAAGGCCGATCCGGTCCTGGAAGGCAAGTCCAATTGTGGGAAACATGTGGGTGGGTGCTACTGTGCAGGTGGAGGTAGCTCTAGCTTTGCAAGCAGCTTGCTTTCTCTTAGCTTTCGAATTGCGTCTCTTTGATATGTATGCCCCCTTTGTTAGGCTGCTTTGCCAGACTGGGGCGGTCCAGGGCAAACGGCTAAAGTGTTGAGGTTGATGTCCAGGGCTTTGAGGGACACTTTGAGGCAATCTTTGAAACGTTTTCTTCCCTCCCCCTCCCCCCAGCTTTGAGCCTGTCCTGACTCAGTTCGTACAGTAACTGTTTCGGCAGTCGACTGTGACATTCTGACGATGTGGCCAGACCATCTGGCTTGGGATTTCTGCAGGAGAGTGTAGATGCTGGGAATGCTGGCCCTTTCCAGGACCTTTGTGTCTAGGACTTTGTCCTGCCACCTGATGTGTAGGAGTCTGCGGAGACTAAGGTGGAAATGATTGAGCTGTTTGGTGTGTCTGCAGTAGACAGTCCAGGTCTCACACAGGCATATAGCAGAGTGGTTAGTACCACAACATCGTAGACCTTCAGCTTGGTGGCGAGGCTTACTCCTCTCCGCTCCCAGACAAGGAATAAAGCCTTACACCTCTTCCTCCTTGTTCACACACACACACACACACAATGGAGAGGCTGAGAGGGGAAATGACAGGTAGACAGACAGACAGACAGACAAAAATATGTGAGAGAGAGAGAGAGAGAGAGAGAGAGAGGAGAGAGAGCGAGCGAGCGAGCGAGAGTGTGAAAGATAGGGAGACCACAAAAAAGAGAGCGAGTGAGCGAGAGAAAGAGAGAAAAGAGTGTGTGAGAGAGACAGGGAGAGCAAGAGAGTGAGAGTGTGTGTGTGTGAAAGAGATAAGGAGAGCGACAGAGAGAGGGAGGCAGAGGTGAGAGAGAATGGGAGAGACAGAGAGCAAACAATGGTTAAAAAAATGTGCTCAAGACATGCCACAAAGTTATTGCTTGAAGCAATACATTTATTTTGTAAAACAACACAAGGATACATTTAAAATGTTTATAATGACATTTCCAAAACAAAAAAATGATTTGGTCAAATGAATCAGCATACACTTAGAGATGTATATTTTACACTACTCAATTAAAAATCAGATATTTAGGTAAAAGTTTGACAGTGCCGTAAGAAAACAGTCCTCCCAAAACTTAATGTTTAGTCTTAATTGGTGTGTCAATTACATCAACATTGCCCTCCTATAATGATTTGTTCCTGTTCTGCTGAGAAACAGATCAATTCAATTAATAATATCTTTAAAACTACAAATTAAGATGTGCAAATCTTCTTAAAAACTGAAAATCAGATATCTAGAAATCAAAATTAGCACCCATAATTGTTGATACAAAGCCATTTTCATCTGAAGTGATCTTTATTTGTTTAATAGAGGTGTGTCCAATGTCTGCATAAAGAAAATCATCATACCAGCCGCCGTGGCGAAGTGGTTAGCGTCGCGGACTCCCGGCTGGGAGGTCGTGGGTTCGAATCCCATCAGAGTCATGTGGGTTTTTCTGCCCTGACCGGCTCCTACCCAGAGTTGAGTTTGCTGCGGGCTCAGTTGGGAAGACTGGGACCACACAGTCGAGTTTCATCCACTTAATGGATGCGTTTCTGAGAGTGTTGTTGCTCAAATTTCCTGACCAACACTGCAGGTGTCTGTATCTCTCGGGCCTGGTTGACGCCAGGGATATATTATGAAAGGAAGCGTAGAGTACAGCCCTGTCATGTAGTCTCAGACCGAAATGGAAATCCGTAGCATCATCTTAATCATCCTCATTCTCATCGATCAGCATAAAAAAAAAAAAAAAAAAGTCTCAAATTCTGTGGCCCTTCATGCCCTGCTCTCATGGTGACCTCAATTTCGACGTCCTCTCCACGTCTGTGGCCTTGGTTTGGTTCCGTCGGGTCACCGGTATCGGCGAGTCCATGGGGGCTGTCGTTGGACGGACATGGTGGCGCCCTCCGGAGGGAGAGCTCACTCACGCCGGCTCCGCGACTAAGCAATTATTGTCGTCAGTAGGGGGCTTAGTAGGTGGTGTCCTGCGTATGTTAGATCAGAACAGGCGCCACTGAACACCACTGAAGTGACTCGGCAGCAGTGCAGTGTCTCCTCCCGGTGGGTTGCCTCTTGACGACTTGACATTGACTGCTCCCTGTGGATTGCCGGTGCCGGGGCTGTGTGGGGCCGACCGGGCTGTGGCTGTGGACGGGGTGTCGGAATGAGCGGCGTGGGTGCACTGCCTCTGAGGTGGCGCAGAGGTTGGGACCAAAAAAAAAAAAAAAAAAAAAAAAAAAAAATCATCATTGAAAAAAAAAAAACACAACACTACACTGTTCATTATATAAGAAAAACAGTAACATATTTTTCTTTCTTTCTTTTTTTTTTTTTTTTTTTTTTTTTTTTGGTCTTTTCCTTATAATCCAATGAAAACAGAAATGTTTATCAAAAAACAAAATCATCTATTTGTCATCCACTTTTTATACTCTGGGTGAAAAGGTTATAAAAAGTAATGAGCTAAGCAGTTTGATTTACACACTACCAACAACATAGGTCTTACAGGACCCATACACTGCAATCTTTACTAGATGTCACTTTTGACTACGATCTCAAAAAAGACATGTCTCTCACAGTCTATGCATTTCACATAGGCTTTATCCGTCTCAGCCTCTGCTGCTGAAGCGGGTCGTCTAGACCCACGCATTTCAAAGATAATGCCCCTGTGAAACGTGTGAACTATGAGAGATCCACATCATCAGGCGTGTTCTGTCAAAAACAGTCTGGAACAGGTTAAAGAGAACACACATAAGGTCCCCAAAATGAAGAGGGGTTAGGACCCCTGTTAACCAATCAGCCAAGGTGACTGACAAGCCCGAGATGAAAACATTGTAACAGTTCTGTGTTGAATATGTCAACACGATTTAGGAAAATGTGATGCACCAAGAAAATGTTTGATTTACTCAAGATCAATCATGTACAAGATCAGCAGCGCGGTCTCAGAATCCACAGACCCAGTAACCTCACTCAGCATGGCAGAAAATGAAGTCACTCCACAATCCAACAAACCAGCCACCAACAGAGACCAAGGCAAATCTTTAATCCCCCTTTCTCTCCCCAATGATCAATGACAAAATACAACCAGCTCACAAAAACTATTACATTTTTTTCATAATAGTAGTGGAGGGAGGGGTAGACACACTGCCCAGAGAGCACTAACAATATGAACAGATTTGTTGCTGATCCAAGTTGCTAGTTAAATTATGTTAAGGTGCAGATGAATCCTCCAGCAGACACCAGTCCGGTGGGAGCCGGAATAGCTCAGTTGGTAGAGCGCCCGACTCGCAATCTTGGTGATCCTGGGGTTGCGGGTTCGAACCTCCGCCGGGGCGTTTCGGTACAGGGGGATTTTTCCCTCGGAGTTAACATTGGTTCTGACTCCATTTCCCATACAGTCCTTTGAATGAGACTATAAACCGAGGTTCCGTGTGTGAACGCACGCATAACATCTTGCACACACGTATAATCCCATCACCAACATTCGAAGAGTAGGCCAGTTTGGCCGTTGGTATGGATGACACGTTACACATCGCATGCACCCTGAGTGAGAAATGGAAAGAATGAAGGAAGTAAGGAAAATGAGTGATCGATATTGAACGATACTGACTGATGACACGGGAAACGACTGAATGAAGCGCCAGCTGGCAGCTCTCAGTCGGCACTACCCAGGTAGGCAGCCCGTTGTGTAAACGAGTGTTGATTGTAAAGCGCTTAGAGCTTGGCGTCTAGCCATGATACAAATCTAACAGGGTATATGCTGATGATTCACATCTGTTAACTCTAAGAAAATGAGAGTTACTAGAAAACAATGTTTATTATGAAAGCAACTCCATGGAAATGTCCTTGGTATGAGAGAGCAACATACATGGTATGCAAGCAATGCTCCTGGTATGTTTTTGGTGTGAAATTATGACCTTGGATATTCTTGGTAAACTAGCAATGTCACAGTCTTGGTATAAAGCAACATCCTTGGTAATTTTTTCAGTATGAAAGCAAGCTCCTTGGAATGAAAGCAATGTCGTGGTAAGAAAACAATGTCTTTAGCATGAAAGCAATATCCAACCTCCATCTAAAGAGTAGCCATTGTGCTGTGGGCAAAAGCACAAGAACCAGAGGAAAGGGGCTGTCCGCTTGTTGAATCAAACCATCTGAAGGGAGAGAGGTGGAGATACAATCCGAGCCACCAGCAAGTAGCAGTGCTAAGTACATCTCCCTTTTCACCTGTGTCTTTGATACAATCCTAAGCGCACCAGCAATGAGCATGTACTGTGTAGTGCTATTTAGTACTTCTCCCTGTTCACCCATGTCAATGATACAATCTTTGGAGCCACTAACAAGTAACAATGCTTAGTACTTTCTCCCTGTTCACCCATGTCAATGATACAATCTTTGGAGCCACTAGCAAGTAACAATGCTTAGTACCAACATATTTTTTTAGGCTATAAGCCACACAGTGGTACCCCCCTTATACGGCCTTCAAAAATCATTGTATGACCCAAAAGATGGGACATCAAAAAAAAAAGGGAACAAAACCTGAAATTAGGGTACATATGGAGGTGCGCCTTATATACAGATACTCTTTCAAATAATAGTACTTAAACAGTAAAAGTGAGTTGTCCACACTAAAAAGCAGTAAATCATAGGGAAAAAAAGATGACAAGCCATATAATACATAGCAAGTTAGTCCTGTAATAGATGAACCCAGGAATCTGTATGTGTCCAACAATAATCCACTGTATTTTCAAAAAGAGCATCATTTTATTTTGCTGCAGTGCTTTCCTTAAAATTTTAAGTCAAGTCAATGATAATGCTGGGAAAATTGAACATAACAAATGTCAATAATGCAGATATAGTGAAAAAGAAAAACAATAGAAAATCCAGGATAAATTATGGCAGTATTTGAAACATCAGTATTAGAATCTGATAGTGGAAATCTATTCGACTGCATTCATTTGAACTGCAAACTAAGTTACAAACGCAAGACAATACACATTCATGGATCTAAAAATATGGCATACATTACCAAAGCTATCAGCCCCAAAACCTAGGATATGCCTCCGACGTGGGCTTACCAGTACTACGTTTTTCGTACACAGGACCGGAGAAAACAAACCTGAATACAAAGATAAATATGAAACCTATACATGAAACCTACAACACACGCAGCACGTATGTAGTTCATGAAAAATATAGAAAAGCATTTACAGCAAATAGATACTTTCACACATCCTAGGACAACAAGCATCAATAACATTAATGCCCCATTATTGGACCCAAATAAAGAGACATCAAATGGCTTTCTTGAAAAAAAAAAAAGTGGAATGAGCTGTGGAGACAGAAAAACAGCAGAGGATAGCAAAGAACCCTTAAAGAAAAGGCAGAGTCATAAAGAGTGACAGAAAAAGAGGAAATTACTAGCACAGAATCTCCAGTAGGTGGGGATACTATTTCTACAAAAGAACCCCCGCAACCCAACGGGGGAGAGTGTGGGTCAGTTAAATTCAGAAAACAAGTTTATAGACTGCCTTTGAGGGAATGCTTGCTTGCTTTGTTCCAATCAAAATCAGCAATAAAGTCAACAGGGCAACAAACCCCTGAAGCAACAGCAGCTTACAAATTCAACCATCAATTTTCCTTCGAATTTCGCACCTGACCCTGTTGCAGATTTGTCCCAAAGTGTAAACTTTCATCAAGTCCGAGAAATTTTGGCCTGCTTGTTGCAATGCAGAATGAATCTGTGCTTTTGTCACTGTGAGCTGCTTTTTCCTGCCCTTTTTAATGAGATCAGCACAGCACCTGAAGATTCTACCCTTGTCTTCATCTGTAAACACATCAGGCTTGCCAAAAGTACTTGAGCGTTTAAGTTGTTTTGTCTGATCAGCAGTAAACAGCCCAGCCTTGTCAAAAGAACCTGAGGGCATGCACTGCTTCTGCTGAGAAGTTTTTTGCTCACCTTACAACACTCTCACTGACTCCTGCTCCTGCAGTTTCCGAAGACTGCTGGCTGACTTCATTCAAACGACCAGATGGAGTGACATCTAGATCTTCATCACTATCTGAATCAATAGGATCATGGATGTTTTGAAAAGTTTTTCTGAACTTTGCTGTCAGTATAGAACCAGTGCTGGTGTCATAATGCTTGTCGGCAGTGAGAACTGAGTGATCCATATGTCTAGCCATGTCTTCTTTGTCACCAGAGTGAAAGTCTTTTCGCTGACGAGACTTGGTGACCAAAGTCTTTCTGATAAGAGTGAAAGTCATGTCCCCTACATCAAGATGAACCATTGCCCCAAAATCTGCCCATGCATCTTTCAGGAACTCACCTATCTCGCCAACACTTGCCCTGCTCCCTGACCTACGACAGAACACCTGCTCTGTGGTGGGATGAAGCGCAGGTCTGGTATCTGATATGTACTTTTGAAGCACTTCAAATTCTGATTCTGAACAAAATACACCAGCCCGCGCCTGACACCTTGAAAGTTTTACCCTCTCCCACAAGAATGACAAAGCCATCATCTTCTTTTCTGGCCTCTCTCCACGTCCTCACAAGTCATGTCACAAAACACACCAGCCCTCTTGCCATTTTTCAGGGCCATGTCTAGAAGAAGGTGTCTCCCAATCCTGTGTGCCTTTCCTGCAAGCCATCATCATCCCTGCTATCAAACCCCTTGCATAATGAGCGGACAACTTTCATTTTCAAATACTTGTTGATGTGTTCAAAATCAATCACATTATCTCGGTCATTCAGTTTTCTCTCTTTTGCAGCTCCAACAAAGCAAAACCTGTGACAGTAGTTATGCACCCTTTCAGGCTCAGCCTAAGAGCATCAACTTCACTCTTGCTCAGAAGCAGAGGCTTCCTAGACTCTACAAAGTCCACAAAATGCGAGAAGGCACACAAGTAGTTTCTTCACTGTTCCCCATGACTTACCTCTTTTTAGCTTTTCAACAACAGATGGGGTACCTTTTTGGACTTCCTGTCCGATAGATCCCAAGAGATGCAGAGCAGAAACATGAAACTCTTTGGTACCCAAAGTCGTCTCAAGAACGTTCTGAACCATTTGTTTACACTTTTTGTTTTGCTTGCCTTTGCTCTTTTTTTTATGTTCATCCAAAAAATCGGGAATGTAATTCCCACCCTCTATGGACTGATACCAGGACAAAATTCATCAGACAGAGATTCTGCTGTGTGAAAGTCTGGTCTGCGAGAGTCAACTGTTTCTGATGATGCACTTAACTTTATCCGCTTAGACAAAATTTGGGCATGATGTTTATCAAATCTATGCACCTTTGATTGCAAGTGCTTTTCTGGTCTGGTTCCTTTCCAAGAACAACCTTGCTCAGAACAGTTATATACTGTCCATGTGCGTTTTGGCTTTTTTTTTTTTGAGTTTTTGCAATAAGGACGGAATTTCAAAATCCGGCACATCTTTATGTACCTGCATTATATGTCGTTTTAAATTTACTACTTCCCCCGAACAGTTTTCAAAGCAGCAACCTCTTCTCTTCCTCTTCCTCTGGGAATCCTCCTTCTGCCGTCTGGCTCTCTGGGTGTTGAACGTCTACGATTCTGCATATGCGGTTTGGAGCCCTCTACTTTTTCTTCATCTTCACAGCTCTGCTCGCCCTTCTCATTACCTGTAAGGAAAAAGAAGAATGCAATACATATAGATTTCTTCCTTGTTTCTCTTTCACCTTGGTGACTTTTCTTTTTCACATTCAAGATGAATACAAAGCCCTTGTCAGAAAATAATTTCACCATTAGGAAATGAAACCCAGTTTCAAGATTAAGGATTATAGGTCCAGCATGGGCAGTGGGTGAATGCTTTGTGCCACCATGTGGGGATGCCGCAGTATCTTTTGTACAAATAGTTGCACCTTCTGGAACTTCAGGGCTTGTAACTTTCTCTACTCTGCGCCTCTCTTTGACTCTGGCTTGTCACTTGGTGTCCTTTTATCTACATACATGCATGAGAATGAAACACTTAAAATTTTAGACACAAAGTCTTTCAACACGAAATGGCTAAACTAAGCAAATAAAACTGTAGAGAGAATACTCATTTCAGCAGCAGCAAAGATAACAATGGCGGGTCATTGTATTGCCTGGTAGCTAAAGCAAGGGTTTGTCTTTGGACCCTAATCTAAAGAAATACGGCTATCTGGAGCGAATTGAAGGCTTATTCACTTATATGATATGGTATGATCAAAGAAAAAAGGTTAGTGGCACATGGACCCCTCTGTGCCATGGCGACAGTTACTAGTGGATTGTCCTGGTATTGCAGTACCTCTGGGGCACAGCATGACATGGAGACGGTCTCTAGACAATAAGGGCTGAACAGCCAATAGGACATTAATCTCCTAACTTTAACATACATATGCACCCACACACACACATACACAAAGTATCAGTCACGATTTTGAGTCAATGGAACTTCTGCTGCTGTTTTTTTTTTTTTTCTACACACGAATCAACAAAAAAAAAAATCAGTTACCTTCTCTGACTTGCCCATCGTATTTACAGTTGACTTCCCTCACAGGAGAGTAGGCATGGTCTCGTCTACAACAAACACAGCCACAAAATTATACATACATGTTTGGAAAATCTGATTGTCTGGTTCAGTACAATTTATTATAATCATATCATTTCACAGATACCATTTGAAGTCAGTTTATTACAACTTAGACTGACTGTCATGTTAAAAATGTTTTGTTTTATCTCACTGATTAAATTGTTTTGATTTACATCAATAGGTAACTGGAACGTTGGCAGCTTAAGACCATAAGTCAAGACCAAGATGCATGGGTCTCAGCCGTTACGGATTCTAAACAGCACTTTGTAACACTAAATAAAGCCTATTCAGTGTGCATATTGAACTTTTTAAATACCCCCCCCCCCCCCTCCCCACCCACCGTGTCCCCCCCTCCCCCTCCAGCACCTCCGTTCCCCATTACAAAACCCCCTCCCATTAATGACCTAATTTTGGGTGTTTTTTTTAAGGCCTCATCAGGGGAGTTTGACTTATTAATCACACTGTAGCTTCCAGCTTATCAATTTTTAAGTACTTGGTGAAAAAGATTGTGTTATGTCTGAAAAGATAGTAAACTGAAATCATTCAGTCCATGACCTTAAAGTTGAAAGTAAGGTGACACAAAATGTTATCCTATTCCACAACAGCAATGTTAAGTATTTATTTATGCAAAGTACCCTATTTAAAGCACTGCCCAGGTCACAGGACATAATATGAATAAAGTTTAAAATGCCATATTGTACGACACCTTCTCCAGACAAATGTCTCACTGAAGTTATAAAACTAGCAAGCTTTGTCCTATTGATTTTTACAAGAGCTAAAACATTATCCTATTAATCTCTCTTCTCTTAGGACAGTTTGTCCTATCAGCTTTCAATCCTCGGTGCATCACTGTTTAAGACGACACTTTTTCAAACCCCTCCACCTTGACTGACAACGCAGTAAGAAACTATTGCAGAAAAATGTGAATTTAAGAGTAAAATATGGATTATGTGTCTTTACTACTGCAGTCTCAAAAATACAGTAAGGTGAAGTATATGGGCGCCCACCCCCCTTATAAGACCTCAAAAATCACCCAAAATGAGGTCTTATGAGGGAAGGTCTCATGAGGGGTGTAGTTTTAATCCTTAATGTCACTGAGAAGTAGGTCTTATAAAGTGGGGTGAGGAGGGGTGGGGAGGGGGGGGGGGGGTGGGGGTTGGAGAGGGTAAATCTTATTATTGGAGGTCTTATAATGGGGTTCCACTAAAGTGACAAACCAAGCTAAGGCAAATGGATTTTTTTAATGAAAATACTTGCACTCTGTATTGGATTTGGTATGTGAACAAATACATTCGAGTCTTAGCACTTTGTCTTGAATATGGTGTCTGAACAAATATGTTGGAGATTACTATGATAAGGAAAACAATGTCAGAATGTGAACAAATATGATGAAATAAAGTGGATTTTCTCTAATATGACCTTCAAAATTAAAAAAAATTCAGGTCTTATAAGAGGATAGTGTATAAGAATGGGGAGAGAGGGAAGAGGACTTTTACGTGCACAAATTTAATGTGGAATAACCTTTTCACATTATTTCACACAGCATTTTTGCTGTCCGTCAGACATTTATCGATCAGTCGCACTCCATAAGTTGAAACTAAGCGACCTGTGTGTCACTTTGTAAAAATTTTAAAAGAAGTTGATAAGCACCTTCTTTGTTTCATTAAACTAATAATCAACATAACTGTTTGTTGTATAAAAAAAAAAAACCTCCTGAATGTAAAGAAAGTCACAAAAAGTAATAAATGAAACAGCAGGCACATTAGGCTTGTTGTCATTTGGTATTTGTGGACTACAATTTACATTTTGTCTAAAAAGAAGCTGAGTTGGTGGAAAGTTTGTGTCTGCAAATTTTGACTAAAACTTAAAAAGTGCATTAATTTGTCCTGTTTTGGTTGAATCCAGTATTTTGTGGGTCTATTAATAATTTAATGGCTGATTACGAACTGCTTCATTTCAGAATAAATTTGTGAGATCATATTTCTGGTGGAGATTCCTTTTTTTTCAGACAAATTTTAGACGGAGACGACCGAGTTATTTTCATGCCTATTTTCTAAACTTCTTGGGTAGAAAAAAATTGTTCTCAAAATCGGCAGGCGCCAGTCTAGAGTCACATAATCACATTAAGCTCAGGTCATTCGGTTTATGGCAGGTTGCAAAATTGAGCTGCTTATAAGAGGAAATCCACTGCATCACCTAGACAAAACTAGAAGCAAATATCCTTTTCTTACCTTCGAATCGGCTTAGCAGACTGTTTTCTCTTTTTTTTCGGTCTTGCTCGTTCATGTTCTTCAGGTCTAAAAAGAAAATCATGTGGTAATATTTAAGAACAGAAGCCAATTAACAAATAAAAAAGATGTTTTGCAGTTTTACTGTGATCTATGGCACAAGTTCTGGTAAGTTATTAGAATTTACCTCTTATACAGACCTAATATCCTCACAAAGATTCTACTTCTTTTTCTTTTTTTCACCCACATTTTGACAACACCCTCCCCCTTCTCCCTACTGCCAAACCTCAAAGTAAAGTTTGCAGCGGTTTGTTGATTTTAAGCAAACAGAAAGTTGGTTAAATCACAGAAATCAAAACCTCTGGACAACTCTAGCCGTATTTGGCTCATTTTCTCCTTGAGCAAGCCATAAGCTGATCACTATGAATCTGTCTATTATTAAATTATTCATTTTATCAAGCCTTATATTCTTGACAGATTCAGTATATTTTTCACCTACTTCTCGTCAACGAAGTCACTCTCTGAATCTGTAGAACTTGTCATTGACTCTCTCTTTTTCTGAAACAAAATAAAACATGTTAAAAAATGCTGCATATTGGAGTGATAATAGCATTTTTGCATGTCATTTCTCATTCCCCTGAAGATGAGGATGAGCCAGTGGCTTCCTACAAGGCGGGGGTAATCAAAAAGGTGATGTATGCTATGTTCCCATCCCTGACTGATAGTTCTTTTTACCATAGTTGTGTAATTTACGTACATTCTTCAGCTGTTAGCAGAGATGAGATTACAACATTGTGAAAAAAACGAGGAAATTTCTGACATGGGTCCAGTGTAGACTTCCAGAGGGGTTCATGAGCCTTGAGGAAGCCCTTAATCCATTTGATTCTTACAGATGGCATCTTACCGCCCAACCCCAACCTTTCTCTACTTTTCTCTACAGATCTACACTAAGATAAAATGCTTGTCATTGCACTTTCGGCAGACTCCAAAAAAGGATGAATTCCTCCTAAAGGAAGATTCTCATCTCTGTGTTAGGCAGGGCTCATCGACATTATTTTTCATATCAAAGTTCCTACCAGTCCACAGAAGAATATTTGCAGAGAATTTAATACAAATGTTCAAGTCATTAACTTGAGTTGGCTACGCCTGTTTTTCCAGCAATTAAGAAGCCTGTATGTAAACAAGCGCTGACCTAGGAGGCCAGTGCACTCCCCCACCCCCCCCCCCCCCCCCACCTAAAAAAACAAAAAACAAAACAAAAACAAACCCCATGGGGGAAAAAACAATTCAAGAGCAACAACACGAAACAAAATCGACTCGAGCGCGAAAGACACAAAGCAAAAACAAACCGCACACAATGTGTGCACAGACCACGGCTATACATGACACAGCGTTAAGAATATTTCAACATTCTTTTACTTTTTAAAAAAAAAATTACAAAGAAACTTGTTTTAACAGCTTTGTTGATAATTTTGTCTCCTTGATGATAAAGAAAGATGTCAATTTCTCTGAGAATTTATCGCGCATCCCCCCCCCCCCCCCCCCCCCCCCCCCCCCCCAAAAAAAAAAAGAACAAACCAACAACAACAACAACAAAATTAAAGAAATAAAATAAAAATCAGTGTCGGGAATCGAACCTCGGCCATTGCAGTGAAAGAGCGAAATCCTTACCACCAGACCACACTGGGATCTTGGAAAGGAAAGTAAAATTGCCTTACATATGACACAACCAACAAGTCACCATGCATCGAGGTCAGGTCACGTGGTAAAGTAAGGCTGAAAAGTAAGGCTGTGAGACGCTGGTTAAGACTTTCGCCTACTTTAGTGCGACCATCTGGTATAGTCCGTGTCTGCCACATCACAATGTGGGCGTGGACGTTAAACCTTATATAAAGTTTCATTTATATGTGCATTTGTCAATGTGTTCAATCCCACCAAAATGCCTCATTTATCACTCTACACAAAATTTCAGCCCAATTGATCGATAAACACCAGAGATATCCGGCTGGTCAAGACACAGATGGAAGGAAGGAAGGACAGACATGCAGGGTAAATCCTACACACACGCTAAAGGCTAGTGCAAATACAGCTTAAATGTTACAATGTTTTAAGGTTCTTAAAAGAACTATCTGGTGATTAAAGCTGCTAAGTTTAGCACACTCATTGCAATAAAATACAAAAAGCAGGTAAACATGAGATCGGCCTTTTGAAACATACACAAAGATATATAAACATATAAACAATAAGATGTAAAACTTGCTTCAAAATTCAATAATTAATAAGTAATACAGAACCAGGAGAAACTTAATGTTATATTTTTAAAGATAAATTGTCTTTGCTGACGACATGAATGACTGACTGTGGTTATGATGACAATATGATTATGTCAATGCACAGAAATCACAAAAACAGAGAAATCAATCCAGTCAAGTCAATCAATGCTCTTGAATGCTGAGCTAGAAAAAAAAAATCACAGCACACAGACAGAAAATTGTGAACAACACAAACTAAAACCTTTTCAAATCTTAAATAAATGTCAGCGAACCGCCCAGAGAAACATGGACAAACGAGCCACAAGACAAACCACAACGCGTTTCGACCTCTTAGGTCTTCTTCAGGTGCAACAAACATGAAACAAATAAACGAAAATGCACTTAGCTTTGATCGCTTCTGTGTTCAGCGCAAGAAAGAAGGCGTTTGATGAAAACGAGGCTGTTGGAAGGGAAATAATGTGCGAGTCAAAGTCGTAATGATGATAATAATATTACTGATAGGAATATTAATAATGGGTCAAATATATATATATATATATATATATATATATATATATATAAAAAAAAAAGACAAGATTACTACAGTCTTGGTGTCAATAAGTAGGTATGGGAGAAAGGAGAGTGGGTTAGAGGATTCTTAAACAGCAGGGTTGCCATGGCAACAGTCCCGGAGGCTAAGGCGATGGTGATGTCAATGCTACAGGTGGTAGTATCAATACTAGCAATATTATTACTGAATGGTACTACTAACAACGATAGTGAAAGTTAAGGTAATAAAAGCACGATACAGAAATATTTTTAGAATATACTTTTTTATAATAATAAAAAAAATAAATAAATGAAACATGAAAAAGAAAAAGAAATTGAATAATAATAATGATAATAAATGCATTAAAAAAAAAAAAATAATGGTAATAGAGTAAATAGATGAACAATAAAATAAAGATTAAAAAAAAAAAAAATTAAAAAATATTAACAATGTTAATATTTATGGTACTAAAGGTATTAATTCTGATAGTAAGGAGGGAAACAAACAAATAAACAAAAACAACGACAACAACCAGGGAGGAGAAAGAGGGGAGGACAGGAAGAACAGAAAGGAAACAGAAGATATAAGTTATGGGAAGGATGGAATCCAATAGGTATATGAATAATTACAGTAATAGTTTTGTTAATAATTGTGATTGTAACTCTACAGTAATGGTAGTGATGCAGTAGGAGGCTAGAAAAGTGGTAAGCTGAAATGTTAGAAATATTTTAAAGAAGAATGATTACATTAATGAAAGTACATACACAT
>JADBJO010002180.1:0-2500 GCA_016801955.1 Conus betulinus
AGAAAAAGGACGATGACTGGATATGTCTTTGGGTCAAAGCCGAAATAAACTTCTAAGATCTAACAAGACTACAGATAACACATTTTGCGAGAAGTCGTAACTCCACTACCAAATGTATTCGAGTGCTGAAAAAAATCACATTAGGCCTAACTTAGCCTAACCCCATTTCCAGTTCTATTAAGCATTACGAAGACAGAAGGTCAGCGTGACTGATTTCTAGAAGGAAACTATGGGCCAAATTAATGACATCACTCGGTAATGTTGTCAGCACGAGCACGAAAGTCACTAGCATGACGTCAGAGCTTTTATCACATTGGAAAAATCTGTATTTAACACCCTATTACGATTTAATTTTGTTTAGGATGATGACTAATGACGTTTAGGAGAGAGAGAGAGAGAGAGAGAATTTTAACAAACTGTATTCCATTACAAATATAAAGTACCCTTTCTCTAATTCATGGGTCAAGCAAATAGATCTTGAGAATGAAGTATTTGATTTGAAGAGCACGCCAGGGTCACGATCGGGATGCTGACTGCATTACAGTTCACCTTTCACACCCATGTTTCGGCATTTTCTGTCTCTGACTGAACTGTTGATCTGACTGATAGGGCAAAATGCCTCGGCCGTGCCCCCGCAGCCGCATCAGTCCCTTAAAAACGGCGGAGACACTCCGGCTGAACGCGAGCTCTAATATAGATGAGCTCCCGTCTCCATCCCCTGAAGATTTCCGAACATCGCCTGTGTGCTTTTAGGATACAGAACCTTGTCACTTTCATCACTGGTCAGATAAAAGCCAGATCCAGCAGCTAGACAGTCAAGCAAGCAAGCAAACCCAAGAAGCATGTATATAGTGTGAGCGTCACTGATCCATTCATCCATACGTCAGGTTTTCATTGGCCATGGAGCCTGCCAGTCTTTAAGATAAGCATGCTACGAATCAGCCCACCACACTTACACTTCAGATGTCGATATATACTGGCTCAAAACAATTTAAGAGCCAGTTGAAAATATTCACACACAATTCAACCTAAAAACAAAATAACTTCTTCAAAACAATTCCATTGAAAATTCATCTATGGAACGATACAATGACATCAGAAATTAACGAATAACAGCTGCTCAAAAAACAACTTCATGGGCTTCATTGATGAACACACCTTCATTTCAGAAATCAGAACAGTCAAATCATATCACAATCAATGTCAATACTCAGTATGGCCGCCATTAGCGCGAATACAAGATGGACATCTCTGTCTCATAGAGTCCACAAGCCTCCTGAGAGTCAGCTGGGGGATGTTGTTCCACTCCTGCTGCAAGAAGTCGAAGAGCTGGCCCAGGTTCACTACTGGAGAGTGGTTCTTGTGAAGCAGGCGCCCCAGGACGTCCCAGATGTGCTCGATTGGGTTAAGGTCGAGCGAGGACGCTGGCCAGTCGAGGCAGTTGACCTGCTGCTCCTCCAAGAAGACGTTCCCACCCTGGCACGGTGGGGACAGGTGTTGTCGTCCTGGAGGATGGCGTCAGGGCCCAGAGCTTGTAGGGCAGGCAGGACCAGAGGGGCTGAAGAATGTTGTCCCTGTACCCCACACCAGTTAGGCTGCCTTCAACTTGGTACAGGGGGGTTCTGAAGCTCCTTCCTATGCCACCCCACACCATGATAGACCCCCTGCCATACCGGTCCCGTTCGATTACGTTGGCTTCTTGGTAGTATTCCTCTGCCCACCCCCAGTCGTCATATGCGATCATTGTGAAAAGCCGAGCAAAACGCGACTTGTCAGAAAACATCACCCGGGCCCAATGCTGCCTAGTCCAGGCCACATGAGCTCAGCACCAGGTCAGTCGCGCCCTACGGTGAGCCGCTGTCAGCTCAGGTCCAACAGCTGGCCGTCTTGCTCGGAGGTTAACTTCCCTCAGGCGATTCTAACAGTTTGGTCGGAAATGTTGACGTTCGCTGCAGCACGCAGTTGTTTGTCTGAGGTTTGTTTGCAGTGGCAGTTCTTTGTCTCAGCGCCGTCAGAACCAGCAGTCTGTCCTGCTGTCTGTGGTGTGGACCTAGGCCGGCCAGACCATCTTCGTACAGCAGAACTACCGGTGGCGTTGAAGCGGTCACGAAGTCTTTGGATGACAGCATGATGCATTTGAAGGCGACGAATAACTTCTCTGACGCCTACACCTTCTTGAAGCCAAGCAACAGCCCTTCCCAGGTCAGTGTCATTTAATCTCCGTCTTAGTGGCATGGTTAAAAACACCTCCAAAAGCGGCTTTTTTTCATACCGACTGGTCAGCAAAACTGGTTGCCATGTGTTCAGTAAAGGCACGACTTGCACGTGCAATGCGGTTTGCAGTCAGCCCAACTCTGTTGCCTCAGCTATGCGCTCACAAACCGCGACCATGTTTTCGTGATTTCCGTGTTTCTTTTGTGAACTCGTTCAACCCACTTAGGCTCAGATTCAACTGAACACATGCCCAAACCAATTTTGCATTGAAGCAGTTGTCACACTT
>JADBJO010002180.1:10000-17500 GCA_016801955.1 Conus betulinus
CACAGGTCAGAGCAACTCGTTTTCTTTTCACACAGCCATGAACTCTCTTATTTCATAGCAGCATTGCAGCCACAAATCTAGCGTAGCTCTTCAGAACATGCCTCTGGCGAAATCAGTCACAAGATTCCAAAGGACATCCAGTTCAGGCCATCTGGAATTCTTAGGAGCATCTTCTCCACAATTATTTCTCAGACTGTGAGGCTTGTTCAGCTCGCCCAAGAACAGATGTGAGCGAGGTTGTTAGTGAGTCTGGTCGGAAATGGTTCATCAAATGACCACATGCAGTAGCATGGTGATTAAGTAGAGTGTGGACCTCGAGATGACCAATAAAACATTGCAAGCGGTGGTTCATTTCTGAACACCACACTTGTTCTGATGGCACGCATGTGCATTTGGACTTTAAAGCCCTTTGGCTCTTCATTAATTTGTTTGTAATGGTTTGTGTTATTATATAGGATAATGCACAGTGGGTTTATCAATAAATTCCGCCTGAAAAAAACAAAAACAAAACAGGACAGACTTTAATTGTTGTCTATAATTGGAAATGAAATGAGGCAGGGAACAGTAAACAATAAACAGTAAACAAGTGGGGTAGTTTTTGCTCCCATAAGGAAACCTAACACAGAATAACTTTTATCTAAGACTGGCACAGCCTTTTAAACTTGAATAAAGTCAGACAAATACAAAGACGAACAATCTAATAGTGGGGGGAAAACAAGCGCAGGCCAACCAACAACTAAATTGTCTTTGTAGTAATGACTTGGCAAAACTTTGAACTTAAGGAGGGGGGGGGGGGGCAGGAGGTTGAAGATGTAAAAACTGGGAACATGAAATTAAGAAAATATATTAAAGATATGAAAACTCTTCACTGGCTGCATAATGGAACCATCACAATCTCTTTCAAAGGCAGATATATTTGTCGGAACTCATCATCAGGGAGACACGGCTGGCTGTATCTGCGCTCTTGGCGTCAAATAGAGACACACCACAGTCCATAATACCGTGGTGTTCTCACCACCAAGGGTGCAAAAAAGAATCCAATAGACCCCTGAAGCAGCCAGCAAAGAGTAGTAAAGGAAACGAAACGAAAGTGTGGGGAGAGAAAAAAAGTTGCTGAAAAACTACAGATATTATGCCAATAGTATAAAATGTAGGGGGCAATCTTTGAGCCTACACTTGAGGATCCATCCAAGGATGCAAGGGAGATCAAAAGACAAACACAAAGACAGACAGAAACAAATAACCTCGATTTAAATCAAAACGAAATTGGAAATGAAATGAGGCAGGGAACAGTAAACAATAAACAAGTGGGGTAGTTTTGCTCCCATAAGGAAACCTAACACAGAATAACTTTTATCCAAGACTGGCACAGCCTTTTAAACTTGAATAAAGTCAGACAAATACAAAGACGAACAATCTAATAGTGGGGGGGAAAACAAGCGCAGGCCAACAACTAAATTGTCTTTGTAGTAATGACTGTGGCAAAACTTTGAACTTAAGGAGGGGGGAAGGGGGGCAGGAGGTTGAAGATGTAAAAACTGGGAACATGAAATTAAGAAATATATTAAAGATATGAAAACTCTTCACTGGCTGCATAATGGAACCATCGCAATCTTTTTTAAAGGCAGATATATTTGTATTGCCTGCTCCGAGGCCTTTCGTCAGCTGGGTCGGAACTCATCAGGGAGACACGGCTGGCTGTATCTGCGCTCCTGGCGTCAAAATAGAGACACACCACAGTCCATAATACCGTGGTGTTCTCACCACCAAGGGTGCAAAAAGAATCCAATAGCACCCCCGAAGCAGCCAGCAAAGAGTAGTAAAGGAAACGAAACGAAAGTGTGGGGGAGAAAAAAAAGTTGCTGAAAAACTACAGATATTATACCAATAGTATAAAATGTAGGGGGCAATCTTTGAGCCTACGCTTGAGGATCCACCCAAGGATGCAAGGGAGATCAAAAGACAAACACAAAGACAGACAGAAACAAATACAAATAACCCCGATTTAATCAAAACGAAATTGGAAATGAAATGAGGCAGGGAACAGTAAACAATAAACAGTAAAACAAGTGGGGTTGTTTTTGCTCCCGTAAGGAAACCTAACACAGAATAACTTTTATCCAAGACTGGCACAGCCTTTTAAACTTGAATGTTGGCCTGCGCTTGTTTTTCCCCCCACTATTAGATTGTTTCGTCTTTGTATTTGTCTGACTTTATTCAAGTTTAAAAGGCTGTGCCAGTCTTGGATAAAAGTTACTCTGTGTTAGGTTTCCTTATGGGAGCAAAAACTACCCCACTTGTTTACTGTTTATTGTTTACTGTTCCCTGCTCATTTCATTTCCAATTTCGTTTTTGATTAAATCGAGGTTATTTGTATTTGTTTCTGTCTGTCTTTGTGTTTGTCTTTTGATCTCCCTTGCATCCTTGGGTGGATCCTCAAGCGTAGGCTCAAAGATTGCCCCCTACATTTTATACTATTTGCATAATATCTGTAGTTTTTCAGCAACTTTTTTTTCCTCCCCACACTTTCGTTTGGTTTCCTTTACTACTCTTCGCTGGCTGCTTCGGGGGTGCTATTGGATTCTTTTTTGCACCCTTGGTGGTGAGAACACCACGGTATTATGGACTGTGGTGTGTCTCTATTTGACGCCAGGAGCGCAGATACAGCCAGCCGTGTCTCCCTGATGAGTTTTCCGACCCAGCGGACGGAAGGCCTCGGAGCAGGCAATACAAATATATCTGCCTTTAAAAGGGATTGCTATGATGGTTCCCTTATGCAGCCAGTGAGATGTTGGCCTGCGCTTGTGTTTCCCCCCACTATTAGATTGTTCGTCTTTGTATTTGTCTGACTTTGTTCAAGTTTAAAAGGCTGTGCCAGTCTTGGATAAAAGTTATTCTGTGTTAGGTTTTCCTTATGGGAGCAAAAACTACCCCACTTGTTGTCTATAAGTTTCAAATTCTTCAAATGGGAATGAGTTGGGTATAAAATTTTTTTTCGCTTCTGAAATAATCACTGTTTCCTGGCCAAACGCAGACAAAAAGAGAACAAAATGAAACGAAAATAAAACCTTACAGTCAAGCTGCAGGAAGATAGATGGTGCCAACAGGGACTTTTTAGACCTATAAAATCCATTGATTTATGAGACATTCAAGTCACACAATCACCATTCTTTTGGGTGCATGGTTAGCTCAGTAACAGAACATCGGGTTCGTAGTCAGATTTTTATTTCTTTGTCTTCTTTTTTTATTACCAGAAGTGTGTGTGTGTGTGTGTGTGTGTGTGTGCGTGCGCGCGCGCGCGCGCGCGCGTGTGTGTGTGTGTGTGTGTGTTGTTGTGTGAGTGCGTGCGTGCGTGTGTGTGTGTTTTACAAAGCCACCCACCAATACAGGCAAAGCGGTCATTGGACTGAGGCAGACAAGCAGTTTCCATAGGCGACGAGTTTATTGCTCGAACAAAAAGCAAGCGGATATGGAAAGCGACAAGCGTAATGGTTTGTAAAGCAGCCATAAACATCGCCTGATCCGTTCACGTAGATCTCTGTGAACACCTTGGGGGCAAAAGCCCTCCAAATGGAATCGGAGCCAGTCTTTTCTACAAGAAATTTTGAAGCCCGTAAACATGAGACTGGACTTCTTTCTTTTAAAAAGTTTAAAAGGTTTATACCCACGAAAGCCTCCCCCCCCCCCCCCCCCCCCCCCCCCCCCCCCCCCCCCCCCCCCACACCCACACACCCACCCCCATGTTCTTAAAAACCACACACACACACAAATGTTCTTTAAAAAAATCTCTATGACCAGAGGGGAATGCTTAATGGAAGGAAAACAAATAAGAGAGAGAGAGAGAGAGAGAGGGAGGGAGGGAGGGAGGGAGGGAGAGAGAGAGAGAGAGAGAGAGAGAGAGAGAGACAAAGAGACAGACAGACAGAGACAGAAACGGACACGGACGGACGGACAGACAGACAAAGACACAGAGAAGAGAAGAAACAGAGAAGAAATTTATTCATGCACATCCAGTATAATGATGTTCTCTCGGAAGTTTGACATAAAAGACATCAACAATTATCATAACAATGATGATGATGAGTATCCTTCATTGTGTTACTGTTGTTATTGTATTTGTCATTATGAATAGAGAAAATTTCTCCACGTTGACTTTGTTTAGAGAAAACTGATGAAGGATATCTTCGACTGGAAAGTATTAAATCAGTAAATATGATTTTTTAAAGAAATGAATAAATAAGTAAATAAATAAACAAATAAATGAATGAAACAATGACAGTCCAGTTACTGATAAACATGTACATGAGTATGTGCTGAATTTCTGTCTGTTTATATATCTGTCTCATAGCCAGCCTGCTCGCCTGTCTGTTTATTCATCTTTTGATTTGCCTACTACTCTATCCATTTGTCAGTTTATATGCAGATCTCACTGTCTACCTGTCTGTATTTCTGTGTCTTTATCTATGTCTTTGTCTCTCTCAGGCTATCCACTAATCTTTCTGTCTGTCTGTTTGTCTGTCTGTCTGAGTGTCAGTCTATCGTTATATCTCTGTCTGTCTGTCCTTCTCTCTGTCTATCTGTGTGTCTGTCTGCATGTCTTTCGGTCTATCTATGTATCTATGTATTTTTCTATTTATCTATCTATCGATCGACATTATTTGTAATACCTGTGCGAACTAAGACAATTAAAGTCCTCTGAGCAAGGCGAGGTGTGCTAGCCAAAAATTTGGGAAAACCAGAGCCCACTTGTCCTGTTGTGCACACGTGTGTGTGTGTGTGTGTGTGTGTGTGTGTGTGTGTGTGTGTGTGTGTGTGTGTGTGTGTGTGTGTGTGTGTGTGTGTGTGTGTGTGTGTGTGTGTGTAAGCACCCAAGAAAGACAGCTCTCAAGGTCGAGTTCCATATCCCCCAATATTCAACACCTTTGCTAGGGCTGACCTCTCTCTTTTGCTCTCTTGCCCCCCCCCCCCCCCCCCCCCCACCACCCCCTCCTCATCCTGCACACCCTGCCTCTCCCCAACCCCCCCCCCCCCCTCCCCCCCCTCCCCTCCCCCCCACCCCAAGCCCCACAAGCCGCTCCCCTTTCCTCTTTTCCGAAAACAGCTGTCAAGTTGTGAAGGAGGAAATAAAAAGAATATCATTTCGGTCACACAGTGTTGTGAAGCATTCACAGATCAGCTCCCCCAAGTAATTCATTTTACTTATCATCAGTTTGACAGCTCTATCCTCTGATCAGTCATGCAACCCAAACGGCTTTAGCTGTCTGGTCTTACCTCATCCTGTAGGGGATGCATCGCACGGATAGCAGGGTGTCTGTTTTCAAAGGTACGACTGTTTGAAGGTCAGAGGACCACCACCCAGGTCTTCTCCGCAACCCGCTCATCTTTCCCTAACTGTTCGGGAGAACACGACCCGTCTGGCATTCAGACAAAGATTGGGCTCGCAGCATGACCGTTGTGCAGGGCGACAATGCTGGCATGAATGAAGTGACATGCGATCTCCTACCCATCGTCTCCCCCCCCCCCCCCCCCCCCCCCCGCGCCTCCCCATTTCCTTTCTCTACCCTACCCTCCTTCCTACTCATACCCTTTCCTCCTCGCCGTCTACACATCTCCATCTACCGGTCAGGCCATGGTGAACAAATCCTTAAAGTCTTTCCCTTTCTTTGCAGCAGTGTCAGCGGGTTTTAAATGATTGTAAGAACAAAAGAGTAATCTGTAGTGAGTTGGGCAGCAGCTTAGTGAGCGAGTGCCAGCTGGTATCTATGTCCACACGGCAAGCTGTGATGACAGGACAGACAAATGCATGCCAGCCAGTATTTGTTCCTAGTTTGAAGGCTAGTGATACGAGGAAGACAGCATAGTAGTTGTTATGGTCTTCATTTACATGTGATGCTATACAAGCAATGGTGGGCAGGTCTACAAATTTTGAAGAGCGGAATAATTTGATAATTTGTGTATGAAGTGCCCAGACAAATGAATGGCATTTTTTTTAGTCTGTTGCTTGGGGAGCGTATTCTTCATTTGATTCGATGATGCAGAGTATGACGATGATACATTCTTGACACACTGCCTTAAAAAAAAAGAATATATATATATATATATATATATATATATATATATGAATTGTTAGCCTGCACTTGTTTTCTCCCACTACTACTTAATTGTTCAGCATTATATATATATATATATATAAATGAATACTCACAAGCAGATTATATAACGGGGAAACCCTGACATTTCCACCCAACACCCAATCTATTTCCCGGAAATACCAACTTTAGTGATGAGATGATGATGCTGCTGCTGATGATGATGATGATGATTTGACAACTGTTACCATAACGAATGTGCACCTCATCTCCCGTGCTACTTCAACGGCATCACTTCCACACCGCTCACCGCGGCTCCCAGTACCAGCTACTACACGCAGGCCTGTCCCCACTCAACCCCAGTCCGGCAAAGCACAGGGAGCAGTCAATATCAAATCGTCAAGAGGCAACCTATCAAAACAGACACTCCATAGCTGCCCAGTCGGGCATGTTCTGTGGTGCCTGTTCTGATCCATCTTACACATGACACCGCCTACCAGCCCCCCCCCCCCCCCCCCCCACACCCACACACACACACACACACATATCCCCCGCCCCGTCCCCCACGCCCCATTGACAATACTAATATTGTTTGTTTAGTTGCGGAGCCAGCGTCAGTAAGAGCTCTCCCCCTGCCCTCCTCCCTTCCTCACTGGAGAATAGTACCAAGTCCGTTCAGCAACAGTCCCCATAAACTTGCCGATAGCTACGATCTCGACAAGGACTGACCAAGATGACAGCCGTAGAGAAAAAATCGGCGGCTGGTTTATACCATCTTTTTGACCTCCTTTTTAAAAAAAGAAATAGACAAAAAAATTAATGTAGCTAGCCATACACATCACTACAAGATGTGAGGGGAACACATCTCCACCCACCTACCCAACCACCCACACCCACACCCACACCAAAACAAAAAGAAACGAGGAAATGGGAAACCGGCTGTACCTCTTCTCCAGCTTGTTCAGTAGTGGCCAGACCAGGGGCAGTCCACACACAGGCCGGCGATTAGCTTGCATGGACTTCTGGTGGGCCGCTAATCGGCACTTCACGGCGCGGCCCGTTCCCCTTGTCCTTGGGCCCGACACTTCAGTCCGTCATCTGCTGCTGTCCAAAGACTGGTCTTTCACACCCCCCCACCACCCCACCCCACCCTCCACCTCCCTCCCCTCAGTTTCCACCTACTTCAACTGTCTACGACCCCCTTTTCCCCACTCTTCCGTTCTCTCTCCCTCTCCCCACACCAGACTCGCCTCTAACCAGTCTCTTTACCTATGGAATTTGGATTACATCAAAAGCATGTCATACTCGTTTTTTTTTCCTCCACGAAAACCGTATTCCTCAAAAAGACAGTGATCATCATTGTTTTGAAATAAAAACAGTATTAGTACAGATTTGTTGCTTCAGCTCATAA
>JADBJO010002180.1:22500-25000 GCA_016801955.1 Conus betulinus
TCCCAGTTTCCTGTCCGTCACTTGGCCCCCTCATTTCGCTAGATAATACCCCTGGCCTTTATCAAATCACAATAGCTCGATTTTTCACTGATTTTCGATTGCACGATCATGCATTTTCATTTGAGACCTTGGAATGAAAGACCGTTAACCAGCTTACATCGCCCGTGTCCTCTGCCCACCATTGTTAAGGTGGAAGAAGGTTACATACCGAGCAGGATGCGTTTATCATTAACATTTATTATTAATTTCCCACCAGGAAATACACGTGAGATTTACAGGGCAAGACAAACATTAAAATACTATTTCAGATTTGCAACGGAGAAGGTGGGCCTGTTTGAAATGCCGATGACTGTTTTTCTACACGGAACTGACAGGCATTGATCGGCGTTTTAGGTTATGTGCATCGTCTGCGTTTCTGAGTCGACCAGAACGGTCTTCGCTCTTCGTTCATTTTCCGATTTTTTTTCTTTGGTCTAGATTATCATTTTTGTTCCGTCTCGTCCCCAATTTTTATTTGCTGCTCACGTCGCAACGTCTTCATGTTTCCTTGATATACCGTTCAAAATGTATTATCTTCTCTGGTCAGGAGCGCTAAACACTGCATGCTAGACACGAAAATATTAGATTTTTATCACCCCACCCTCACCCACTGCCCATCTATACACAACATTACAACACACACACACACACACACACACACACACACACACACACACACACACACACTCGTCGTGTCAAACCCGAAGACCACCCACCCTTCCAGGATCCAGCCCCCCCACCTGCCGCCCTCTCCCCCTCCCCTCCCCTCCCCCCAACCACACCACACCACCCCACCCTCCCCTCCCATTCCATTGAGCCTCCACAACCCCTCCCACGCCCACCCGTTCCCGCTGTCACTGGCAGGACATCCAGAGTTTAAATGACACAGGTTGTCCACGGGTGGAGGGTGACAGACAGACTTGCAGCCGGCTGCTGTACACACATACCCAGCGTGGACAGAAGACGACAGGTTATATTAGTAATATCATTCGTCACTGGTCAGACCAAACCAAGAATGGTCCGTCGGCGTCTGAGGGCCAGCTGGACCCTGATCCGCGTGGTTACCTGTCTGTGCGCACTGTGTCTGTTTTTGTCGCAATGTGTCACCTGGGTCCAAGTCTGGGTGTTCCAGCTGGAATCGGAGAAAAGTAGGTGGTGTTTTGTTTCTGTTTCTGTTTTTGTTTTGTTTTGTTTTGATTTGTTTCGTTTTGGGAGAAGGAAGAGAGAGAGGGGGTGTTTTTTGTTTGGTTTAGTTTGTTTTTGCTTTATTTTGGTGGTTTTTTTTCCTCCATGTGAACGATTTTTAACGTACTTTTTATTTCGTCTGTCAGTCTGTCAATCAATCAATCAATCAATCAATCATCAATCAGTGCAGTCAATCAATTAATCAAGCTATCTGTCAATCTGTCTATCTAGCTTTCTATCTACCTATCTGTCTGTGACTCTTTCTGTCTATCTGTCTCTGTACATAGTTTATATCGACATATGTGTAAATACACAGTCCTAGATCAAGTCCTGTGGTTTGTGGTCTAGCCAACAACGGAAACCGTATTAGGGCTCTGTGTGTGTGTGTGTGTGTGTGTGTGTGTGTGTGTGTGTGTGTGAGAGAGAGAGAGAGAGAGAGAGAGAGAGAGAGAGAGAGAGAGAGAGAGAGAGAGAGAGAGCGCAACACGTTATCAGTCCTTTTGATGATTAGAAAAGGGCTATTCAATCTTTAATAACTTTAGAAAGAGTGGGGGTTAGTTGCCGCCAAGGACATTGACAAACAAAGCACAAGACAAGACACAATGCATTTCGACCTCTTGGATCTTCTTCAAGCAAAAAAAATAAAAAAAATAAATAAATAGATCACATTTAACATTTAGGACAGTGCGGCCATTCTTCGCAGCACACCACATGGACATCAGATAAGTCTCTCTTCGTTCTTTGCTTTTTGCTTGTACTGTCCTAAATGTTAAATGTGATCTATTTATTTATTTATTTATTTATTTTTTTTTTTGCTTGAAGAAGACCCAAGAGGTCGAAATGCATCGTGTCTTTTCCTGTGCTTTGTTTGTCAAGGTCCTTGGCGGCAACTAACCCCCACTCTTTCTAAATTTTGCTTCGTTCTCCGCCATCAGTCGCTCCATTTTGAAACTTTAATAACTTGTTTTTTTCCTTTGTTCAAATTTTTTTTTTGCTCCGTCTTTTTAGTTTCTATGCTTTTTGTTCATTTTTTTTCAAATCTTTCGCAATGTTTTTGAACATTCCTCCCCCCCCCCCCCCCCTCTTTTTTTTGTATTTCTGTTTGTATGGTACTCTGTTGGCATATGCTTAAAATCTCTCTTGGTTTTGTATTATCATTTTTCTTGTTTTTATATATCATTAAAAAAAACAATATTTACATTCTTCTGTCTATCCATATCAGATTCTATCTTTGTCTCTGCCTCTATCAATCTGTCTGTTTGCCTGTCTATCTGTC
>JADBJO010002180.1:27500-45000 GCA_016801955.1 Conus betulinus
ACAAAATATAGGAAAGGCAAATCCATACTGTAAAATTGTGTTTTTTGGAAATGATATTTGAAAAGAAAGTAGGGCACTATTCATTTTAATAATATTCGTAATCTATTCATAGATCCATTCATATGTTTACTTATTTGTTCATTCAGTTATCTATTTGATATGTATTTATTTAACTATTTGCTAACGTACTCACTCATTCGCATATGTATATGTTAGAATGTCTTTTTTTTTCAGTGTCTTACAAAGTCTTTCTTTGCTTTTTGAATACGCCGTAACACAGAATTTTAATCGATTTTCAACATTCAGCGATGACTTTTCTCTTTCAAAAACAGCTTTTCCAGATTCGTTTTGTTTGACAAGAAAGATATTCATTTGTAGTTTAGTTTCATCAGTCATCGCACGTCGTGCTTTGGTCTCTTTCTTGGCAGTCTGCCTTTTATTTGTACATCGTTAAACTGAATTATTATGTTTAAAACATTTATTTCTGTTTGATGATATTGAAAAGAGGCACACAATTTACAAAACGTTCTGCATCTGCTTCTTGCTCTTCACCTTTTCTCTCATTTTTTTCTCTTTCTCTCTTCCGCTCGTTCTTTGTTCAATTCTTTGTTTCTGTACCTGTTGCTATTCCTTTCCTTCCATCTGTCTGTCTCCTTTTTCTCATCCTCCGGCTCTGTCTGTCTGCCTGTTTGCCAGTCTGTCGTCTGTCAGTCTGTCCTCCCTCTCTCTCTCTCTCTGTTGTGTTTGTCTGTCTGTCTGTCTCTGACTTCTTCTTCTTCCTCCTCCTCCTCTTCTTCTTCAGTACATCCCTCTTACCTCTTCCCTCCCTATCCCTCCACCCGTGTCTTTGCGTCTGCCCCCCCCTCCCTCCTCCCCGCCATTCCCCACTTCTTCATCTTTCTCTCTGTGTTTCTTTTCCCCGTTAATTCATACACACGGGTGCGTGTTTGCGTGCTGATCAAGAAAAACGCAGACTTAATGATCGAGAATTAATCGATGCGGAAAAGCACGATTTCTGTGAATTGCGCATAGACGGAGGCAGATTTAATTAGGCCAAGAACAGCCGATGTCATCAGTGCATGATTGAAAAAGAATTGTGCATAGAAGCAGTTTGAATGACCCATTGCTAGAGGCGACTTAGCATGACGCCTGTGAAATGTGCCTGAATGATGGCAGATTTAAAGACACGATGACTGATGAGGCAGTCTGACTTCCAAGCCAGTGTTTGATTTGTGACGAATTTTGTCAGTTGAAGAGTGAAATGCCACTTTTCAAGTTTCCTTTCGATAAAAATGGAAAACTTTATAGTACACCCCTGATTAGGACTAGGTTTGCTGGTATTTCATAAACTTCCTCCCCATCTACCACATATCCCATCCCACCACCGTGTTAGGTCTTTCGTGACATAGATCGAAGAAGAACAAATGAAAAAAAAAAAGAAAAAAAAGACAAAGATTATTTAGGACAGGTGCTGGCCCCTTCTGAAAGTGGATTGCACGCAGAGAGAGAGGGAGGGAGCGAGGGAGAAAAAAGAAGATGATTTGTTTTTTTAAAAAGCCATATCCTGTCATGAAGCAGTGATGTGAACACTTCTGAAACGTCGGATAATATGCGGAGTGCGATAGTACTACACAATGAGTAACTGATCAGGCATACTGCTTGCTTTTGCAAACTTCGAATACAAAAGGTCAAATGCAGTCAAACTGCTTATATCCTGCAGAAAATGTTACCAAGTCTGATTTTTATACAAAGACGTTCTTACAGGAACAACCCATTAAAGACTGTCCCAGGTGCAGTCATCAAAGTGAACACAAAAGAAAAACAACAGAAGACACCTCAAAGATATCACCTCAAACAGGTGTCATATGCACACGAAACAGACAAGAAGACAGACTGAGAAAGATACAGTCAAACAATGGCTAGTAGCAAACATAAATCACTATTAGACTGCTTGATCTAAGCAAAGAAATAAACAGGCAAACAAACTAACAAACCCTACAAATTTTCAATTTGTACGACAAAGATGTACATAGACCTGATGACGATGCAGGTTTGAAATTGTATGTGTGCGTGCGCGTATGTGTGTATGTGTGTTCTCTCTCTCTCTCTCTCTCTCTCTCTCTCTCTGCGTGCATGCGTGCGCGTGCGCGCGCGCGTGTGTGTGTGTGTGTGTATGTGTGTGTGTGTGTGTGTGTGTGTGTGTGTGTGTGTGTGTGTGTGTGTGCGAGTGTGTGTGTGTGTGCGCGCGCGCGCGAGTGTGTGTGTGTGTGTGTGTGTGTGTGTGTGTGTGTGTGTGAGAGAGAGAGAGAGAGAGAGAGAGAGAGAGAGAGAGAGAGAGACAGAGAGACAGACAGACAGACAGACAGACAGACAGACAGTCGCTAGTTTGTTCCCCTTGCGTAAGAAAACTAGAAACCCACATGCTGGTCCTTAATCCTAGTAAGGATTATCACATTATAAACATGTTAATAATCCTCGTGCACAGGAAGTAGTTACCGAAATTATGTCTAGATTAGAGCTAGTTGACATATGGAGAGAATTGAACCAAGACATTAGACGATATACTTGGAGAAGACTAAAACCATTCCAACAAAGCAGGTTAGATTTCTTTTTTATTGTCCGACACTTTAATCACTTACATAGATAATGCTGATATTTTGTTCGGATATAAAACAGATCACTCTCTGATATACATAAATATTGTGTTTAAAAAAAAAGAAGAGAGACATAAAGGGTTCTGGAAATTTAATTCCTCTCTTTTAAGAGACGAGCAATATGTAAATCTTGTTAAAGAAACGATTGAAAGAATTAAAGGACAATATGCATTATTACTGCCTACAATAGAAACTCTGTCAGTAAAATCCCGAATGATGAAATTCAGTTTACAATTTCCGACCAATTATTTCTAGAAACTCTAATTATGGAAATAAGAGCAGAAACAATAACATTCAGTATTCGCAAAAATAGAAAACAAAATGAAAAAGAAAAACAAATCGAAAAAGCAATACAAGATTTGGAAAGCAAAAGTGGCTTACTAGAAAGAGACCTGGAGATCTTGAAAAGCAAAAAGGAAGAGCTGAGTGAGCTAAGGAAAATAAAAATTGACGGAATAATGATTCGATTCAGAGCTAAATGGGTATCTTACGAAAAAAAAAAAAAAAAAATAAGTAAATATTTCTGTGCACTGGAGAAAAGGAATTTCGTAAGCAAAAGAATGCTTAAACTTGTCACAGACCAAGGAAGAACTCTGACAGAAACGGACGACATGTTAACAGAGACAAAGAAATATTATGAAAACTTATACGCGGAAAAGGACGTAAGTAATATTGAGATTGGAAAATATGTAGAAAACCTACTAACCCAAACTAAATCAGTTAGAATCGGAACACTTGGAGGGATTAATTACCTTAGAAGAAGCTACCAAAGCCCTAAAAAATATGGAAAATGATAAGAGTCCTGGAACAGACGGGATGACAGTAAATTTCTTTAAATTCTTCTGGAGACAGTTGGGAGGTTTTGTTGTCCGTTCTCTAAAATGAGGGATACAGTAATGGAGGAATGTCTGTAACACAAAAAGAAGGAATAATAATTGGTCTTCCAAAAGGAGAGAAACCGCGAGAATACTTGAAGAACTGGAGACCTATCTCACTTTTAAATGTAACCTACAAAATTGCTTCAGCCTGTAATGCAAACAGAATAAAAAACTGTTTTACCAAAACTCATAAATGAGGACCAGACGGGATTCGTTCCAGATAGATATATAGGAGATAGTTTACGAACAATATATGATTTAATTCATTATTTAGAAGTGAACAGCTTGCGAGGGTTATTGATTCTCTGTCGATTTCGAGAAAGCTTTCGATTCAGTTAACTGGTCATATATGAATAAAATTCTGGGTGCATTCGGATTTTGGAAGAGGAATACAACGATGGATATAATCTTTTTACGATAAGATAAAATCTTACGTAATAGTGAACGGGGGAAGTGTCGTCAGGCTTTTCAATTGGAAGAGGTTGCCGTCAAGGGGACCCTATATCTCCATATCTATTTGTTCTGTGTGTCGAAGTACTAGCGACCAAAATAAGGCAAGATCACGATATCAAAGGCATAAAGATAGAAAACACAGAATTTAAGATAAATCAATTTGCAGATGACACCACTTTTACGTTAGATGGCGACAAGAAATCATACGAAAAGTTATTTGCAAACTTTATGAATTTGAGCAAATATCTGGACTCAAATTGAACTATGAGAAAAACGTTTAATGTTTGGCTAGGTACAGACAAAAATTCCAAGAACACATATTTGTCACATTATAAAATGGAATGGAACCCCTCAAAATTCAAAATTCTAGGGATGTGGTTTACGAATAGTCTATCGGATATGGCGGAAATTAATATGAAAGATAAATTTTCGGAAGTCCAAAACCTATTCAAAATATGGGCAAAAAGGATTATAACACCATTAGGTAGAGTAGCTGTGCTAAAATCATTAGTGTTATCAAAATTGGTGTACTTATGGATCCTTTTACCGAATCCTCCTGATTCCCAGATTGCCTTATTACAGAATATGTGTTTCAAATTTGTATGGAACAACAAAAATGACAAAATTAAAAGAAAGTACTCAATACATAGTATACAAAAAGGGAGGGATAGGTATACCCGATCTGAAAATATATATCAGCTCCTTAAAAATAGCCTGGATAAGGAAAGCGTACATGTACAACCATAAGTGGAAGACAATATTGCATTCATTATGTCCCCAAATAAGTAATTTTGACGCCTATGGTCCTAACAGATTTGTTGAAAGCAATATAAGTAACAAATTCTGGAAAGGAGTTTTTTTCTATCATATCAAAGGTTCTGCAAACAGGTAGAATTATACGAAAGTATAGATTTAGCCACTGAACCTATTTTTCTGTAATGAGAAGTTTTAAAGTGGGAGAAAAAAAAAAACATTCATTTACAAGAAATGGATGCAGAAAAACATATTTCTTGTTAAACATTTACTCGATGATGAGGGTAATTTTGTAAGCAGTTACAAACTTTCAGAGAAAATGGGACTTCGGGTCAATTTTCTGAATTATATGAGTTGCGTGCATTCGATCAAAGCTTATGCAGAGAAAAGAAGATTGAAATTAGACAGTAACATTAGTAAAGATAAAACTTTAGCACTTCAAAAAATTTGCAGCGTTACTAAAGGTACTCGTACTTATTATGATATTATGGTGGAAGTGAATGAAATTCTTAACATTAGTGCCTTTGTTAAGTGGGAACAGCGTCTTAATATACCTATTGACTGGACAGAGGTACTGAAAAGGATCAACAACATTAAAGAAACAAAACTAAAATGGTTTCAAATTAAGATATGCCACAGAATTTTGGTAACAAATAGTGTGCTGAAAAGTATGCAAATTATTATCGATAGTGACAAATGTAACTTTTGTAATAGAGAGAAAGATTCTATCAATCATTACCTATGGGAATGTGAGTTTACCCGTGTTTTCTGGAAAGACTTTGAAAGAGCTCTGAAAGTTAATTGTTCCCACTGTGAAAAAAATATCCTTTAATGTGGAGATTATATTATTTGGTACGGATGAGAAAACGAAAACCGATGATATGCTAGACCTAATAATTTCAATGGGAAAATATTTCATTTATAAATGTAGAATCAACAAAACAAAGCCTAATCTGATATAAATGGAAAAAAATATATGTACTTGATGAAGACGAATCAGGCTACCTGCCAAACAAAATGGTTACCATACATTAAGCTGCTAGAGGATTAATTGTTATGTTATGTGATATATGTATGTGTACCAAAGTGTGTGTGTGTGTATGTGTGTGGGCGGGGGGGGAGTAGATGGGGGTATGTATGTATGTATGTATGTATGTGTATATGTATATATATGTGTGTGTGTGTGTATGTATATGTATGTGTGTGTGTGTATGTATGTGTGTATATATATGTATGTGTATATATATATATATATATATGTATATATGTATATACATGTATGTATATATGTTTAATGTTGTCCATGACCTTGGAGCCTCCATGAAACAATGGGAAACAAAGTTTGTATAGTGTACTTTCTCTGAATGCCATGAATCGATGGAGTTGTAATAATTTATGTCATGTGTTTTATAACCTTACATCCTATATCTTGTTTGTGTACATCATTAATGCCATCCATATTGAAATTCATAAAAAAAAAAAAAAAATAATAAAATAAAAAAAATAAAATAAAGAGGGCTATTTTGGGAAAAAAAAAAAAAAAAAAAAAAAGAAAAAAAAAAAAAAAAAAAAAAAACCCACATGCGTGTGTGTGTGTGTGTGTGTGTGTGTGTGTGTGTGTGTGTGTGTGTGTGTGTGTGTGTGTTCGTGACGTAAATCTTCGTCTCTACGCATTCGAGGTGTAATCATTTCAGAATCCGTTCAGCCCTACAAACATACAGTCCACTGACTGACTGACTGACACCTTTTTCTTGACCCCGAACGCAGTGACAGGCGGAAGAGGCAAAGCTGATAATCAGGCTTTACAGGCAGTTCATGGCCACACCTCATTCAGCACCCTCAAAAACAGGGCACTTTGTTTCAGCAAGGATGGGATGGAGGTGGAAAGAGGTCAGCGGTGGAGTGGATATGTGTGAATGGAGGTCGGGGGGGGGGGGATGGATGGAGAGTGTAGATAGAAGAGTGGGGGGGGGGGGGGGGGGGGGGGGGGGAGGGGGGGGGGGGGGGGGGGGAGAAGAGGGGAAGAGGAACGCTTATTGGGCTTCCGAACCTTCAAATCCGGACTTGTAAACAGCCGGAGTTTGAAAGACTCCGAACCCTCAAATCTCGGACTTGTAAACAGCCTCTTGAAAGACTCTACCCCTTCTCTCTCTCTCTCTCTCTCTCTCTCTCTCTCTCTCTCTCTCTCTCTCTCTCTCTCTCTCTCTCTCTCCCCCCCACCACCATCCGCTCCCTTCTACCCTTCTCCTTCCTCGACGCCCTTCTCTCACTTTTTCGTTCAACAGCGCAGTTACGGTTTAGCATGCTAGATATACTCTCAAACCGAATAAAGCATACTCCCGAGTAATGTTAGTACACATCGAATATACTGATATTGTTCTTCGTGTTCGCTGAAATATTTGCTCGCGTCGTCCGATTACTTCTTTTGCAGATAGAATGTACTTTTTACATCACGTAGTTTTATAGACTAACTGCTCTTTTTCAGGCGAACTCATTTGTCCACGCGAGTTGTACGGAGCTGAGATAGAAACCGAAGCGCACTTATAAACAGACCATGGAAAACAGAACCGTTGGTCACGTGCTGTGTCACGGAAATGTCGCCGCCTGACTAAGGCACGTCACTTGATACGCCATTCGCAGGGGAGAGAACACTAAGGGACTGCAATAACGACGAAGCAGATTGTTTTGGGAACCTTGATAGGTAATCTGACATGCATTAGGGGTAGCTTGTGTTCGCTGTTCCAGTAAGATTTCATCTCATTGCCTTAAAGCCGTTTTATAGCCAAGGTATTTTAATTGCATGTACACGATCCTCGTAGACTTACGGTGCTCGAAGCTAATGATGTTGACGCAGTGTACTAGGATGGTTGACTGTCGACTATTTCACTGGCGTGACACAGAATAATCAGCAATGTTGTATGGCAACGATAACACAGAAAATGGCCTTGGGCAAAATCTGGATGAAAGCACTCGTAAAGCTGAAATGGAGCTCCAGGAACGTTAATTAGCTATTCTCGTTCTTTTCCTCGTCTCAGTGTTTATTCCATCACTATTCATTCGCTTTGCCTGAGCGTACGATCCATTGGCAGGGGAACTCTTATGAAAAGAAAGGTTTGACCTGTCATAACTCAACAAACTGAGCTTGCCTTGAAATGCGGAATTGGGGTGGGGACATGGGATGAGAGGAACTTTTAATTAACTGAGAAGAATCTCTCTCTCTCTCTCTCTCTCTCTCTCTCTCTCTCTCTCTCTCTCTCCTTTTGGAGACCTACAAAAAGAAGGTCAGTGATACTGTTTCATTGAACTGAATAAACCTTTTCTCCACAAATCATCATGGGAGCAAGAATTATCCTGTTTGTTTGTTATTTACCGTTCACTCCTCCCTCATTTAAGATACTCTTCCATACCAATAGAATCGAGGTGACCTGTATTTGTTTCTGTTCAGCCATGTGTTTGTTTGACTATATTCAAGATGAAAAAGCTGTGCCAGTCTTGAATAAATATAAATCTGTGTTTGTTCATTTCTCCAGTTCTTGTTGCTGTGTAGTTGTGTTAGATACAGGGTATATGCGCAAGCTTGGAACATCGTTTTTTTGTGACGTGAGTAGGTCGAAGAGCGCTGGGGAATTTCAGTATGGTTTATTTCCACGCCCAAAGGAAATTCTGTGTTAGTGATTTCCTTTTTCTGTTCCTCTCTCTGACGGTCATTTCGCTCTTTTTTTTTTTATATATATCTTTCTGTACTGTCGCCCTTCTAATCCTTTAACTGCGTTTGTTGCCTGTCTTTACGTTGAAAAGTACCTACGCTTTTCTTCTTCTTCTTTTATTCCTGTTACAATATATAACATGTCAGACCGTTTGAATTAATCTTGCGGCTACGTTGTGAGACTGTAAAGATTCTCTGGAGAGAGTACTATTTCTGTACATCTGTTTGTCCCTTGGCCTTCTAGATTTCGTGTGACACAGTTACTTTTTTTTCTTTTTCCTTTAATTTTTAGGGTGACAGGTCATGTGAAATGGCTGTCGCCCCATGGCAGGCTTTGAATCTGTCAATAGTTCAGGTGTTCAGTCATGATTTGATGTAGCTACGTTTTTCCTTAAGTATATGTTCTGACTTTTGCAGTGCCATTATTTTCGTCCCAAGACGGGAATTGAGCTTTTATTTCGACAAGGTGATTATTTGATCGGATAGGGTGAGAGCTGAATTTAACCTGAAGCTAGAAGAAACTGAAAACCCACTCTCATTCTCACTCAGAATATACCACTGTGTAAGCGCAGGCACACTCGCGCGTGCAGCGCGAGAGAGAGAGAGAGAGAGAGAGAGAGAGAGAGAGAGAGAGAGAGAGAGAGAGAGAGAGGGGGGGGAGAGGGGGGGGGGGGGGGGGGAGGGATCAAACATCCATACAAGGTCTGAGGAAATTAATGCACGTTACTCTTTTCGCGCAAAGAACTTTTGGACATACACAGGCTCAACCTTTAAAGATAAAGGAGAATCGGAGGGAGAGACAGAAAGAGAGTGAAGCAAATGAGAGAGATTGACAACAACAACAACAACAACAACAACAAAAAAGAGAATAATACTGATATTAAAAAAAAAAAAAAAACCCGTCTTTATGAGTGTGTGCATTCGAGATGGATATGGCAATCTGGTAAACAATGGAGAGAACACATACAGGAATCTCACATAGTAGCATCCACTCAAACAGACAATAAGACTCAAAACACGGTTTGACAGCACAAATTTTACAGATAGATAGATAGATAGATAGACAGACAGACAGACAGACAGACAGAGAGACAGACAGACAGACAGACATAATCGATTTATTAGTTCAGTTCTCACACTCACTGTCTTTTCAAAACCCGTTCGTGATCAGATTCATTTAAACACAACAATCAGGAGATTGGCCTCTCAGCAGTAGCAATGAACGTCCGGGGTCTTGAAAAGCGGCAGATCCTGATGGGTAAAATCGTTTGACTTAGGAGCAGCACCCAGAGAATCCGTCCAACCTTGGGAAGGGAACTCGCAATTCAACATCCACCGGAACCTACGCTTAATGTGGAGGGGAGTTCACTGATTTACTCCTCAGATTAGAATATTAATATTTAAACAAACAAACAAACAAACAAACAAAACCAGTCGCCAACGTCTTGAATGAAACGAGGAGTTCCCGAAAAGATCGAAGAAATCGCGTAAACAGCAAAACCGTATTTCAAGAAGTAAAAAACCTCCCAATAGAAAAAGAAAAACACTTTATATATATGAGGTTGGGTGGGTCCTCCCATAATTCTCCCTCCATACAGGTGTTACTGTGAGCCAAGTTCAAAAGGGGGTGGGGGTGGGATGACGGGTTGGTGGGAAGGAAATTCCGATCAAAAAGTCTTCTATGCATTCTTCTACGCCTTGTCCAGTTCCCAGCGGGTCAAGTCAAGTAGAATTGTTTGCCATACGTTTCTGATACAATCAAAGTTAGAGAAAAGATACGTAGGGAAAAAAAAGCCAAGTGACAGGTGGAAAACGTGGCCTCGACCAACCCTTTACGCTGCGTCTGTGTGCTCGCGGCCGTGTGTGTGTGTGTGTGTGTGTGTGTGTGTGTGTGTGTGTGTGTGTGTGTGTGTGTGTGTGTGTGTGTGCGCGCGTGCGTGATCGCGCGCGGGCGCACGCGTTCGCACACAGTTGTATGCAAACGTGGAGATAAGTGTATTGATGTGTGCGGGTATGCCCCATATGTATTAAACCTTTTCCGGTGTAGATTTTTTTTAAAAGTATGATTTCATCAAGTGTTGTTTGTTTGTTTGTCTTTTAGGTGTGTGTGTGTGTGTGTGTGTGTGTGTGTGTGTGTGTGTGTGTGTGTGTGTGTGTGTGTGTGTCCGTTGTCAGCATGATCAGCCCATTCGACAGAAGCTTGGTGTTTTTATCGTGGCAGTTATGCACGAACAGAGATTGTTTTCATTACACACACACACACACACACACACACACACACACACACACACACACACACACACACACACACACACACACACACACACACACACACACACACACACACATACGCGCGCGCGCGCACACATACACACACGTATGTGTGTCTCTCTCTGTCTCAGTCTCTGTCTGTCTGTCTGTCTGTCTGTCTGTCTGCCTGTCTCTCTCTCTCTCTCTCTCTCTCTCTCTCTCTCTCTCTCTCTCTCTCCCCCCCCTCTCTCTCTCTCTCTCTCTCTCTCTCTCTCTCTCTCTCTCCTCTCTCTCTCTCTCTCTCTCCATATCCCCTGTCTCCGTGTCTAGTTTGAGTATGGAACCGAAACCTTCACAATGAATCTAGAGACGGTGTCAGTGTCAGTGTCAGTTTCTTTCTGCTCTCTAAGTCGATTTGTCCGCATGTCAGTTCATCTGTCTGTCTCTTTTTTTTTTTTCTGTCTCTCCGTCTACATTTGCTTGTCTGTCTGTATGTCTGTCGGTCTCTGTGTCTGTCTGTCTGTCTGCCTGTCTGTCTACCTCTCTCTCGCTCTCTCACTCTCTGTCTGTCTGTCTGTGTCTGTCAGCATGCTGGCTTTAATCTCTTGCATCTGTAGGTCTGTTTGTCTGTCTGTGTCTGTCTTTCTCTGTCTCCATACTTACCTCTGTGTACAGGGTTATAAATGTATAAATGCATTAATGTCTGTCCGTTTGTCTGTGTATGCTTGCATTCATCTATGTTCATATTCTAATGTAAATATGTAGGTGTAAATATGCAAATAGGTACGTGTGTGTACCTTCGGTGACTTTCTTCTCAGCTGTACCACTCCCTCTAACTCACTCTTTCTTCCTCCTGTACTCCCATCGCTTTTCCCACACGCGTTTCCATCCGACACTTTCCCCCACTTCTGATGGGCAGCAATGAAAAAGTGTGCACGTGTGTAATGGGGGGGGGGGGGGGGGGGGGGGGGGGGGGGGGGGGGGGAGGGGAGAGAGAGAGAGAGAGAGAGAGAGAGAGGCGGACAAACAGACAGTGTAAACAGAGAGAGAGAGGAGAGAGAGAGAGAGAGAGAGAGAGAGAGAGATCCCAACACCCCGATTACATTACAGACGACATAATCCCCTGCTCATTAGTTTTCCCGCGCCAGCGTTGACAGGCTGGTCAACCCGGGGATTTCACTCAGGGGGGATTCTCTGCCAATGCCTCTCTTCCCTCCACCCCTCACCTCCCCACCCCGGCCACCCCACCCCTCCCGTCTCTTCCCCTAAGCTGACCATGATTGTTCTGCTGGGAAACTTTGAGCCCCCCTCCCCTCATCCTTACCTCCCCGTCTCCCCGCCTTCCCTCTCTCCGAAATAGCCGAAGGTATTATGATCTCCATCTAATCTATCTACGTAGTATACCTGCTGTATACACACCACCCGTCACCAGTCTGTTTTCAGGCCTTTCGTCCGCTGTGGTCAGACAGGGGCAAGGAAAAACTCAAGGGGTCTGTAACGGCACGAAATGTCAACCCGTTTTAAAAAAAAAAAAATGTCACCCCGGTACTAAATGTCACTTGGTGGCATTTGAATTCTGCTGGTGCGGCACAAATTGTCGATCCTCTGCCCGGGTAAGTTGTGTACCGACAGGTCACGTGTCTATGTCCACAGGTAGAAACTGTCGCCATATGTGAATGTACGGTTTAGGATCGGGGGTTTTACCGGTCATTTTTTTAAAAATGTGATAGAAGCGTAGCAAGTGGAGTAAGTGCTTAATGGTGGTCATTGATGTCTACATCGTATTGCCAATGACGGTGCTAGTTTCGACGATGGTGGTGATGCGTACTCATGGTGGTGGTGATGGTGCGGTGTTGGCTGCGTAAGGAATAAAGTCCAGTTTTTATCATCATGACTGTGCTTGTGTTCTGGTGTTGATTCAGTGACGACCTCTTCAACTGAAAGCAACAGCGATGTCGACAATGACTATCATGATGATGATGATGATGATGACAATACTGATGATGATCATGATCATGATCATGATGCAGCTACCCTTGCTGCTGCTGCTGATGTTGTATGACATGGCATCAGACCTCTCTTGGTGGGCTTGTGTGTTCTCGCGGTCTTCTGGGACGAGCAGTCGATGACACACACATGTTAAGCCTTTGCAGACATTGCAATACTTTGGGTCTTTTTCTCTTAGTTGAATTCATCTTTTACCCCTTCTCTTACACCTAGGTTACGTAACACGAATGGGCAGTCAGTCCCGATCCAAAACCGTACATTCACTGGATGGTGACAATTTGTTCTGCAGCAGACATGAATAAAATGACTTGCCGGCACAGAATGTTACCCAGGTTACATTCTATACTCGCTTGACATTTTGTTTTGCAGCGTCGATACAAAATGTCACCCAAGGTGACATTTTGTATTGCACAGAGCACCTTTGGTACAAAATGTCACCGGGTGACATGTTCTACCGTGGTGACATTTTGTCCCGGAACAGGGCCCAGACGACGAAACTGTTATGAGTGTGTGACGTGACATGAGAGGCAACTGACATGTCTGGGACAGGGGGTCAAAAGTGTCTTAGGGGAGGGGGGGGGGGGGGGGGGGAGGGAAGGGCAACCTGAGGAAGAAAAAGTAGAGGAGAAGGAGGGTAGAGGGAGGGGGTAGCTTTAGGAGAGCGGTGGCATGTCTGAGACACAGAAAACAAACATTCGTCTTAAGGTTACACTGATGGGGTGCATGGGGAAGATTATACCACTCTCTCTCACCCCCTCCTCTCCGCCAGAGTCACTTCTCACACGGGAAGGAGGGGGGGAGGGGAGAGGAGAGGACCGGGTAGAGCGGATTGCAGTCGGGGTGGTGGGGTGAAGGATTTATCCGATTCAAGAACTGCTGAGAATGTAGTGTGTGTGTGTGTGTGTGTGTGTGTGTGTGTGTGTGTGTGTGTGTGTGTGTGTGTGTGTGTGTACTCTGACCCCTGTTTTTGGCCTCGAGTTGTCAAAATCAAACATTAAACATTGATACATATTCTCTACAAACATTTTGACGCCCCCATCCTCCTCCCCACCCCATCCCGAATCCCACCCCCACCCCCCACCCCTCTGGAGAGAGAGAGAAAAAGAAAACTAATGTAGAACACCCACTTTGTTTCCAGGTGGGTATTTCGCAAGTGATTTGCAGCCCCTTGTGTCATTAAGCTTCACGGCCATCTGCAAAGCCTCGTCCTTGAGACCTCCACCACCCTTCCTCTCCTTCCGCCCTCCCTTCCCATCCGCGTCCCCGACCATACCTCGTCCCCTCCGGTTCCTCTAATGTTTTCTTCCCATGTTTTTTTTTTTTTTTTTCGGTTTACTCATTTTACATGCCCTGTGTACTCTTGTCTCACCGCGGTAAGCATTGGCAGGATTGGACTTGTCTATACACAGCGACCCCCCCCCCCCCCCCCCACCTCTCCCCTCTGTACCCCTTTCTCTCCTTCACCCCAACCTCATCCCTCTCTCTGAGTCGAACACAAAATACAGAAATAAGGGACATGTTAAAACAAATGCAATGGAAAAAAGACACGGGTGGACGAGGTAAATATGGGAAGAATATTCAAGCTTGACATAGAACTGACTCGCTGCGATATCATGGGCATGTTCAGATTAATACCATGGGCGAGAGGACAGGCCGCTGTAGGGACAGGTTATAATGATTGTAGTAGTGGGAGAATGTAAAGGCGGATGGGATGAGGGTATGAGTAGGCAAAACACACACACACACACACACACACACACACACACACACACACACACACACACACACACACACAATCCGCAGGGGATGTTCTTCTATTCTATTACCCTACGCTGGGGTCGCTGTTGATGTAGGTGTTCTGTAGTACCTGTCAAATCATCCACGGTGTTTTTCAACAAGTCTTGTCATCGTTGAGTGTGTTCTTGTTCGGGACCGGCGGAGGAGCCTGAGGGGAGACTGCGATAAGGTGGTTTGGAGAGCTATGAGCATGATGAGAGAGAGAGAGAGAGAGAGAGAGAGAGAGAGAGAGAGAGAGAGAGAGAGAGACAGACAGAGACAGACAGAGAGAGAGAGAGAGAGAGATGGGTGGGGGGCAGGGAGAGGAGGAAAGAGTGCATTGTCACATGAGCACTGCGTCTTCAGTTTCCCATGCCATATTCTCTTCATGCGTGAATTGATACACCATGTTTTTCTAACCTGGCCTTGCCACCTTAAGGCGTGCATGCGCACACACACACGCACACACACACACACACACACACACACACACACACACACACACACACAGGTCCCGCACGCACGCGCGCGCACGCACGCGCACGCACGCACGCACGCACACGCACGCACGCACACGCACACACACACACACACACACACACACACACACACACGCCACATGCACACACACACACACACATGTGCTCTCTCTCTCTCTCTCTTATTTTTTCAAAATCGAGTTGTTTGAAGAGAGAGAGGAAAGAATAGCGTAGACGGACAGAAACAGAGGAATCCTTCCGGCACTGTCGCATGTCCTCGAATCTTTCGTGAAATCCCTTTACTCATAATCTCTGATTTGTTTGTTCATTTGGTTGTTGTTGTTGTTTGTTGTTGTTGTTGTTGTTGTTGTTTGTTGTTTTACCACTGTTTTAGTGGGAGTTCTTTTCACACTCTGTTTCATTCACTCAATCAGTCACTGCCCTGATGATTCCAGTGTACCGCCTCGACCTGACCTTGCGGAGACAAGCCTGCAGAGACCAATACCACCACCACCACCTACACCACGACTTTCCTACCACCACCACACCAACACCACCTCTGCCATCAGCACCCACCGCCACCACCACAAACAACAACATTACCTCCTCCTTCTCCTCTTCTTTTTTTCCCCCTCCTCGTTTCCCGAGCGGCAGCTCTTCTTCAAAACATGCCGCGCGGATTTAAACCCTCACCCTCCGGCCGCTTACCGCCTGGGCCTCCCCGCCAGCTTCAAGTGCTTGGAGGAGAAGGACGCTAAGACCCCTCTTGACCTCCCCGTCCCGCTCAGAACATACGCACCCCCCTGCCCCTTTCTTAAGAAGTTCGGGAGGGACCCCCTCCTCCCACTCCAGTCAGAAGACGAAGAGCTGGTTGCCTTTTCCCTTCACCCAGCCCACCCACCTCGCCGACGACGCTGTCAAGGCTGACGACTCGGACGACGAAAGGAGACCCCCACGTGGGCCTGACCCTTTGCGCACGTGCCGCGGGCATGTGCTGGTGCCCGGGGGATCGCAGGTGCCCAGCGTGCCCTTCCAGCAGCCGTGCCTAAAGCGGTTCGTGGAGGGGCGGTGCCGGGACGGGCGGCTGGTGCCCCGCCTGGTGCACTACGTGTGGTTCTCTCGCCACGCCATGGACCTCGTCACCTTCCTCAGCGTCCTGGCCGCATACAGGTGAGCACGGCTGATGGGATGATCAGGGAGGGGGGGGGGGGGGGGGGGAAGAAATGGAGGGAGGGAAGGGTTGCGCGGAGGGGGGGGGGCGGGGCGTATGGGATGGCAAATGTGGGAAATGGAGGTGGTGTGAAAAGGAGAGAGATGGAAAATGGGGGTGGTGGACGGTACAAGCAAAACACTAAATCGATGGGAGAAGTGAATTGTGACAGCGTTTGAAATACATTTGCTGCTAACTGTTGAAATGCTGTTGATGCAAACTTGAAATACTGCTGCTGCCAACTGATGAAATACCGGTATTGAAAACTTGAAATAATGTTGCTGAAAACCTTCCATAGACAAAAGAGATGGGTTTAAAGCGTCAGAGAGAGAGAGAGAGAGAGAGAGAGAGAGAGAGAGAGAGAGAGAGAGAGAGAGAGAGAGAGAGTATAAAGTTTGGGGTGAGAGAATGGGGAGATGAAGAAAGAGGGAGCGAGAAAGATGTGACACACAATCATTAGTGTGCTCATTGCCTGTGTATTTTAATTAACATTCTGCATATTAGTATGTACGTGTTTTTGTTAACGAGGAAAAGGACATCAATTAGTCAGTAACGAGCAGAATCGTTGCTCGTTAGGCTGCCTACGGGAATTATTGCTTTTTATGTTCCATCAGTTCCGGCACTGAAATGGCATGCTGACTAGAAACAGTACTGTACTTGTTTAAAAAACGGTCCTACGTGCCTCAAACGTGCAAACACCATTTTTGTGCCGCATTCGTAATGGTTCTGCGAACATCAACATGGCATTGTGCCGCAAACGTAATGAACGGTATCACCTCGCACCAAGGCAATAATTCGACTGTATAGGGTAACCCATGCCGCTGTAAAGTCCAACAGAATCGTGCGATCGCTTACAGCTGGTTTGAACATAGAAGTTTCTAGCACAGCTGGTTGCTGGCACAGGTGGCAGGTGCGCGCGCGCGCTACTACACACACACACACACACACACACACACACACACACACACACACACACACACACACACACACACTCACACACACGTGCGTATTTTTTAAGGTTAGGAACAAGGGTGTAGAATTTCTTCATCACTAACCCTGTTTACTTTGATTTTGATTTTGAAGTTGGCGAATTTTATGTGAAATTCCCATACCACCTTTTCTCTGTGTTTTTTTTTTTCTTTATAAATACACTCCAGGTTCACATAACACTGAATTTGTTGGTCTTGACGTCGGATCAAAAAAGTAGACCTATGTACAGGAAATACCATGTGAGGAAATAAGTGGGCCTACGTATAGAAAATACCAAGTGAGGATAAACGTGCAGGAAAAAACCAGGTAAGGAAGATAAATAGGCCTACGTACACGAAATACCA
>JADBJO010002180.1:50000-52500 GCA_016801955.1 Conus betulinus
ACACAGCTACACCTAGACTGTCCCGCCGGAGTTCCTGCGGCAGCGCACCAGATGGAGCGATGAATTAGAGATCTCTTTGAGGCAACCCAGGAGAAGAGATACCGCACCGATACTGGGTCACTTCAATAGGGTTTTGTGTGCGTGTCTGAAATACACAGGACGCCGCCTGCTCAACCGACCTGCTGAAGACAATAATCGCTTCTGCTCGAGTGAGCATCTTTCAACGGAGGAACACAACCGCGACCACCCACCCTTAAAACGACAGTTCGCATGCATTTGCCAACACAGAAGACCTCGACACTACCTCACTGAAAGTATGAATGTGGAGATAAATTTTGAAATATTAGGTCACAATGAGAGTAGAGCAAGAACGTTCGACATGTCTTTTACGCACAATGATAAATGAAGAAGAGGAAGAGGACGATGACACTATGGTGTGCTCTCTCTCTCTCTCTCTCTCTCTCTCTCTCTCTCTCTCTCTCTCTCTCTCTCTCTCTCTCTCTCCTCTCTCTCTCTCTCTCTTCTCTCCCCCCCTCTCTCTCTCTCCCCTCTCTCTCTCTCTCTCTCCTCTGGCTGAGATATAAGAAGACTGTTCTCCACTTTTCCTCCTGGAACATGACCATGCGTCTTCTAGGCCAAAGAGATACAAAATCTTGCAATGCAGGTCAGGAAATAAAGCTTCCAGAAACTCATCTACTGAATGGAAGGAACATGACCGCATGGCCTCGGCCCTCCCACCTGATTCTATAGCACGATCTGCAGTTCTGAGCAGAAGTTAGTGATGATCCCCCAACTCCTCGAATGATATGATTTAAGGTTCGATCCTGCCACCTGCCAATTCGCAGTCTGTGACAATAACCACTGCGCCGCGGAGACAGGCGGAAGGTCATCCAGTATGTGTATGTAGGGATGGGGGTGGGGTGGGGGGATGCGTGCGTGCATACGTGCGTGCGTGCGTGCGTGCGCGCGCGCGCGCGCGCGTGTGTGTTTGTGTATGTGCGCGTGCACGCCTGCGTGCGTGCGTGAGTGCTTGTGTATGTGTGTGAGTGTGTGTGTGTGTGTGTGTGTGTGTGCGCGCGCGCGCGCGCGCGCTTGCGTTCGTGCGTGCGTGTATGTGAGTTACTTTTTGTTTCCTTCTGCTCAAATAATTGACTACGATGCAGCAGAGCGCAAGGAAGTAGCCCCAGCCTTGAAACGGGTGACAGGAATGTTCATCTGATAAAGACACTTGATACACGATTGGTGGTATTTATGGGCAAATGTCATGCGTGGAAACAAACATAGGTGTTCTCCCTATACGAAGAACTCTACTTACGACCAGTTAAGTCACAGGCGAAAAGGAAATGATAAAAAAAAAAACACACCATCCATGCACAATTGTTACTAATTTTAGCTTATTGAACCCCCCCCCCCCCCCCTCCCCCCCCCCCCCCCCCCCTCGTTCTGTCTGTCGCTGTTTCTCTCCCTCCTCCTCTCACCCACCGCACCCTCACCGGCTATCAGTCTCTCTCCTATCCCCCATTCCGTCCCTTATCGTCTGCTCGAGCCATTGTGACTGTCAGTGCTTGGCGCCTGGTGATTGAAAAGACTGAGATACACGAGTGAGCATAGCCCCCATGAATGAAACTAATACGCTCCACAAAGAAGTATCTTTGACGTACATCATGATATGTAACACTGTGAATGTACGTGATCACCCTATGTGGTCTCTTCTCTCTCTCTCTCTCTCTCTCTCTCTCTCTCTCTCTCTCTCTCTCTCTCTCTCTCTCTCTCTGTGTGTGTGTGTGTGTGTGTGTGTGCGTGCATGAATTTTCAATTTTTGGAATTTCTTGGCAGTGGCAAGCGCCCTAGCACTACTAAAACTAGTGGACCGGTAAAGAATCGTTAAGACCTGTCCAGCCATCATCTGCATGAAGATGTCACTTCACAGTGCAAAATTAAGCTACTCAGCAATAGTTCAAATGTTACAAAAAAATTGACGTTTTCTCAGAAATTTTAATAGTTTCAGTTTTAGTTCCATTATAGCCCAGCACATTCCCACAGGGCTCTTTCAGGGTTGCTACCACGCAGGAGGAAAGAGTAGTTTCTCCTGTGCTGGAAAATAAGACATACTCTGTATGCACAACGATTAGGAAACTATAGTAAATGACAATCATTGCCTTACATTTAATAACAGATATGTCTATTCGTATTTTATGCAGATATTGCAACCAGTGTTAATATTTTGCGTTCTGTCAAGATCAGGCTGTTTAACTGCAATATCTGCCAAATACAAGAGCAGAAATTCATCAAATTAATCACACAGATTTTAAAAAGTTAACAGTTTTATAGCCTGATGGCCGTCTGGACAGTAAACATCAAAGATTCACCGTGTCTAAGGCATGGAACTATGGGAAACGAAGCCCATCCTCATTCCGCCGCTTGTACCTTTCCCATCTCTTGCTCCGAATTTGAGAAGATAAGTGATTGCTCATTCTTCGTTTAACCTAAGAGGTCGAAA
>JADBJO010002180.1:57500-67500 GCA_016801955.1 Conus betulinus
ACTATGTAGACCCCGTCTTTCTGCTTTTTTTCTTTGACACACCGACACTCTGTTGACGCAATCTTTCCACCTTTGTTTGTTGTTGTTGTTGTTGTTGTTGTTGTTGACATGTTGACACTGTGCAGACCCAGTTTTTTCATTTTCGACATACTGACACTATATAAACTCAACCTTTCCGTTTCTTGATACATCGACATTATGTTGACCTATTCCTTTTTTTTCCGGCTGTCAATCGTATGTTTGAATCATAAAACCTGAGAGAGAGAGAGAAAAAAAAAAAAAGGAAAGAAAACCTACGACAGATGACAGCACGATAACATCCCATGATCACTTAATCTCGGTGATACGAAACAACTTGTTGGCATGCCTGAAAGATACCCTGTTCTATGCTTATGGTTGCAATGTGAGGCTTATGCGCGTGTCAGTTGGTCACTTGTATTAAGATGTGAATTTGATTTCAACAGTTCTGTTTACGCAAGCTTTATGATGTACGGATGACCAAGTACAGCGAGAATTAGGAGTTAACTATACTGCACATGTTTGTTCCCTGCCCATCTTTATTAATGTTTATGATTTCGTCTCGTGTTTTCTAAATAAAAGAAATCGGGTGTGTGAAATAACGGTTCTGTTGGCGACACATCTTTTTACAATTACCAGAGGTACCTGACTCAACGAGTAGACATATATGTCTTTGTTTGAACCATTGCTATAATGAAGGACGAGTCATAAGCTGAAGGTGAAATGTCTGTTATATATCATATGTGAAAGAAGATATCTGTCGAAAATTCACCAGTCTGTTTTGTACTATGCATTGAATATGCGTTGCTATGGACTTTTTGTTAGTTTTTGACTCATTTTCAGTTATGCTGCAGTTTTTTTTTTTTTTTTTTTCGGTCTTCACAACTTGAAGACTAAGAGCGACGTTTTGTGAGAACCACTATGGTTCTGCATGACATTGTATAGCAATTTTGAAATATTGTTTATTGATGCCTAGGTGCCGAGAAGACCGAAGATGTGATGTGGTTTAATTGACTGTTGCAAGGGAGACTATCCCTATCCCATTACCCAGTCCAACGATTCACTCCCTTTGACCGGGCTTGTCTCCTATTTTCTGGCCGATCAGCGCAGACTGAAGTCCTATTAATCCACACACACACACACACACACACACACACACACACACTTACACACAATGTGAATTTCTGTCCCTCCGTCCGTCCCTCTCTCTCTCAGTCACGTTACGCAGTGATGTGTGTGTGTGTGTGTGTGTGTGTGTGTGTGTGTGAGAAGAATTTAAATATTGCAGTCTCTGATTTGGTTTCTTTCCATCTGTAATCCATTGAATGCATAGTACGAAACAGACAAATGTTCTAGAATGTATAAGAAAGAAATATGTTCCAATCATGTATTTGTCTTAACCACCGCCCCATAAACAGTAACGTCCTCTGCTGAGGATTGTTCGAGGATTTTCATAATGGTTTATTCCATGACTTTCCCCCCCAAAACTTTCCTACTGAATGTGTCCATACATGGAGGGTAGCAGCTGCTTTTATGTATCTATGTTCATTCCGATGTCCTTCTGGTCATATTCATAAAAATGATTCTGTTATTGTCGCGACAGAAATACATTCAATTCCCCAAACGTCATTCTTCATTACAGTAATACTGTATACCAAGCCGAAAGTAACATCCCGGCCAAGGACCTTCACCGCCGCAAAGTATCTATCGGTTAATATGAAGTCGGGCTTAGCAAATCCTTGTTCACAACAAAAACAAACAAAATCATGTGGCCCTATATAGCTTTGGTTGTAATGTAGTGCTAACATGACCCTGCTTGTTCGTTCTACCTCCCCCCTCCCCCTCAATCTTCGCGGAAATCCCCGATCATAAAATTATGATGGAAGAGAGAGAGAGAGAGAGAGAGAGAGAGCGGGGTGGCTGGATGATCAAAATATGAAGAAGCCGGAGGGGAAGGAGGGACGGGAGGCTGGATGTAACGGGGGACTTACAAGTCCTAAGTTCCTTTAGCCAAGCTTGATGTGCACCAAGGGTTATATCTCAGCTGAATGACTGCTAAAACGTCGAAGGCGTAGCGATAATCAAAACAGGAAACTCTGGAAAGGTGCTTGGTGAATGTTTTTGTTGCTTGTATGGTTCCACTGAAGGCGAGTCCAAATGATCGCTCCGTGATCCCGACAATGTAAATGTAAGAGACGGCATCTGAATTCTGGCTTTCCTTCTGTGATGATGATAAATATCCTTCCACCAAGATTGTCCTCGTGAGATCAGCCACCCTGCAACTGTTGGCGTTGCGGAATTGCAGGCTGGATGTCGTGGGTTTGACAGGCTGGATGTCATGGGTTTGATAGGCTGTACGTCGTGGCTTCGACAGGCTGTATGTCGTGGGTTTGACAGGCTAGATGTCGTGGGTTCAACAGGCTGTATGTCATGGGTTCGACAGGCTCGATGTCGTGGGTTTGACAGGCTGGATGTCGTGGGTTTGACAGGCTAGATGTGGGTATGACAGGTTAGATATTGGTTCGACAGGCTGTATGTCGTGGGTTTGACAGACTGTATGTCGCAGGTTCAACAGGCTGGATGTCATGGGTTTGACAGGCTGGATGTCGTGGGTTCGACAGGCTGGATGCTGTGGTTCAACAGGCTGGATGCAGTGGGTTCCACAGGCTGTATATTGTGGGTTCCACAGGCTGTATGTCGCGGGTTCGACAGGCTGTATGTCATGGGTTCAGCAGGCTGGATGTCATGGATTTGACAGGCTGGATGTCGTGGGTTCGACAGGCTGGATGTCATGGGTTCGACAGGCTTTATGCGTGGGTTCAACAGGCTGTATGTCGCGGGTTCGACAGGCTGTATGTCGCGGGTTCGACAGGCTGTATGTCGCGGGTTCGACAGGCTGGATGTCATGGGTTCGACAGACTGTATGTGTCTTGGGTTGACAGGCTGTATATCGTGGGTTCGACAGGCTGGATGTCGTGGGGTTTGACAGGCTGTATGTCGTGGGTTCGACAGACTGTATGTCGTGGGTTTGACAGGCTGTATATCGTGGGTTCGACAGACTGTATGTCGTGGGTTTGACAGGCTGTATGTCGTGGGTTTGACAGGCTGGATGTCATGGGTTCGACAGTCTAGATGTGGGTATTACAGGCTGTATGTCGTGGGTTCGACAGGCTGGATGTCATGGGTTTGACAGGCTGGATGTCATGGGTTTGACAGGCTAGATGTCGTGGGTACCACAGGTTGCATGTCGTGGGTTTGACAGGCTAGATGTCGTGGGTTCCACAGCTGCATGTCGTGGGTTTGACAGGCTGGATGTCGTTGGTTTGACAGCTAGATGTCGTTGGTTCCACAGGCTGCATGTCGTGGGTTTGACAGGCTGGATGTCGTGGGTTTGACAGGCTAGATGTCGTGGGTTCGACAGGCTGGATGTCGTGGGTTTGACAGGCTGGATGTCGTGGGTTTGACAGGCTAGATGTCGTGGGTTCCACAGGCTGCATGTCGTGGGTTCAACAGGCTGTATGTCGTGGGTTTGACAGGCTGTATGTCGTGGGTTTGACAGGCTAGATGTCGTGGGTTCGACAGGCTGTATGTCGTGGGTTTGACAGGCTGTATGTCGTGGGTTTGACAGGCTGGATGTCGTGGGTTCGACAGGCTGGATGTCGTGGGTTTGACAGGTTAGATGGCATGGGTTCGACAGGATGTATGTCGTGGGTTCCACAGGCTGTATGTCGTGGGTTTGACAGGCTAGATGGCGTGGGTTCGACAGGCTGTATGTCGTGGGTTTGACAGGCTAGATGGCATGGGTTCGACAGGATGTATGTGTCGTGGGTTTGACAGGCTGTATGTCGTGGGTTCGACAGGCTGTATGTCGTGGGTTTGACAGGCTGGATGGCATGGGTTCGACAGGATGTTTGTCGTGGGTTTGACAGGCTGGATTGCATTGGGTTCGACAGGATCTATGTCATGGATTTGACAGGCTGGATGGTATGGGTTCGGCGGATGTATGTCGTGGGTTTGACAGGTTAGATGGCATGGGTTCGACAGGATGTGTATGTCGTGGGTGTATGTCGTGGGTTTGACAGGCTAGATGGCATGGGTTCGACAGGATGTATGTCGTGAATTTGACAGGCTAGATGGCATGGGTTCGACAGGATGTATGTCGTGGGTTTGACAGGCTGGATGGCATTGGTTCGACAGGCTGTATGTCGTGGGTTCGACAGGCTAGATGTGGGTACGACAAGCTGGACATCGGTTTGACAGGCTGTATGTCGCGGGATCGACAGGCTGGATGCCGTGGGTTCAACAGGCTTGATATCGTTTGTTCGAGTCTAATCACAGCCGTTTTTTTTGTGGGATTATTGAGCCTGGACCAGCTCTTACCCGGAGCTGAGTTTGCCCTGATTTGAATTGAAAAAACTGGAACCTCACAGTCAAGTTTCAACTACTGAGTGAATGAGTCTCTGAGAGTGTAACTCAATTTTCTTGACCATCACTGCAGGTGAGTGTATTTTCCGGGCCTGTTTGACGCGACGATATGTCATGAAAGGAAGTGTAAACTAGCCCTGTCATGCAATCTCAAACAAGTATGGGAAACCCACACCATCTTTTAAAATCTTCCTCATGGGAAAGAAAAGTATCAAATTCTGTGGCCCTTAGTTCCGTGCTCTCGTGGTGATGTCAATTTTGATTTCCACTCCATGTTCATTCCCATGGAGAGTTAATGGAAGTTACCGGATGGACGACCGGATGGCTCCGCTTCTAACCAATTACTGTGGGTAGTAGGGTCTTATTAGGTGGTGTCCTGAGCATGCTGGATCAGAACAGGCACCAGTGAACACCATCAAAGTGAGGCGGCGGAAGTTGAGAGTCTCCTCTTTTGGGTTACCCAGTTACGACCTGACATTGATTGCTCCCTGTCGTCCGCTGGGACTCCCAACAGGTTAAACCTATACTAGGTGCGTTGCTGTGTATAGGGTGGCCGGAAAGTGAGGCTGGGAGTAAAGTCAATGACGGGGCAATGAAAATGCAATAGAAAAAGTCAAAAGAAAACGAGTATTTAAAAAATTATTGCAATATCATGCACTGGTACATTATGCACGTATATGCGTTGTAAAGAATATTTAGGAATAGTTACCCTAAGGAAGTAGTTTTAAGGCATGCATAGACATTTTGTGCAGATATTGTTAAAATTAACTTAGTGTACCGCTGTTTCTGTTCTTTAATTGAGATTCTCGTGTAAATAAGAACTTTTAGATGTTCATGAACGTAAGCTGGCAGCAACCCAACATTGTCCTTGACAACAGAGAGACAGACAGACAGACAGAGAGAGAGAGAGAGAGAGAGAGAGAGAACCTCAGAAAAAAAAAAATTGTTCGATCAGAACTCGGAAAAAAAAAAAAAAAAAAAAACTCTACCGATTACCGATTAAGATTTTAAGATTAAGCCGAGCGAGAGAGAGAGAGAGAGAGAGAGAGAGAGAGAGAGAGAGAGAGAGAGAGAGTTTCAAGACTCAAATGATTTATTCATAAGGCCAAAGCCCCTTAAAATGGAAAAAAAACATTGCGATTCATGTCGCAGATTGCCACTAGTCTTCATGTTACATAAACACGTCGCTTCTGGAAAGCTTTTTTATTGATAAATAGCGAATTGTTTAACATTATGTTCATTAGATGATGACATTAACAGGACTAATTTGAAAAAAACAAGGATTCTTGAAATATTTTTGAGGTGTGAATTGCTCTCTGAGGTCTGTTAATGTTGGACACTAACGCGAGAGAGAGAGCTTGAGAGAGAGAGAGAGAGAGAGAGAGAGAGAGAGAGAGAGAGAGAGAGAGGTTTCTAACCTGGTGCAGGTCTCACATCCACACACTCACTGTCACACGTACATCCATTACAACAAAGGATTTACGTCACAACATGTAAACTTTTATTATTGAAATTCTCTGCTGCTGGTATAGAAATAAAAGCAAAAAAAAGTACATTACTATTACAACATATACAACACGAGAAACAGAGCTGTTAATTCCACAAACGCCTTTAAATGGAGCGATAAATGTTATTTATCAAGCTAACATGTTTTGATGGGGCGTTTGTAAATACAGAAAGTACATCAGACAAAAGTCATCAACTAGAATTAAACAAACAAAAACAAACCTGACCTGAAGACGAAGAAAAATCCCAGTCAACAGTAATATAACTAAAAAAAAAAAAAAAACTTAACGGAACAGAAAAGACACCACTGCCTGAAACAAAACTTTCTCACAGGTTTATAAAATAGAGACCAAAACACATGGACGGACGGAATGTAAGGAGGTGGTTAAGCGGATGTAAATATCAAAAATTGGTTCAACTGTAAAAAAAGACACTTAAAATTGTTTAATTACGATGAATATGATAAAATGTTAAGAAAATGTCCCAGAAAAATGTACTAAACACATGTAGCAAGAACTCAACAGACACCACAGAGAACATAACGTGGACATACCAGTAACAACATTCACAGTAGACGTAACATGGACAAACCAACCATAAATAACAACATGCACAGCTGGAAAAAAAAAAAAATTCACACTCTTTAGAGTCACTGCCTGAGGGTTCATCAAAATAGTGTTGATCATCAGTATAGCATCCCTGTCTTCCCTTCCCCCACAATAATTAATTCTGATTTTTTTTCTCTGCTTTTAACAGAGTGCAAATCAAGGTAAAAGGGTAAAATCAAACGACCAGAAAGTTAGAATAAACGATTTTATTAAATCTCTTCGTTAGAGAACAACAACGAACCGAAAACGAAATGGTATTCATTCTCTCATTGCAATATGGTATTCAGAATCTAATATTAAGAGAAATCTTTTTTTTTCTATAAACCTGCGACCATTTGTTGCTGGTTGTAGGTGCGGTTGCGTAATGAACGAAGTGGCCACACAAAGAATGACCAAAAATGGATTCGGATCTCTTTGAAATGGCCATCGCGTAGTTTTATGAAGCAAGTGCTCTTACCTCCAGGCTGGCCTCCGAATTACTGTGCAGTCTAACACTAGATGTACGAGGCTGCAACTTTTGAAAAACACCAAACCAACTGTTGTCTTTTATACACCATGACTGAGATGATACATTGACAATTTATGCTACGTTCCGTTAAAAATGAAGAGAAAAAAGAAAACAGAACAAGCTGAATCACGGCACGCTCATGGTGCAAAGGGGCTGATTTGGGGGCGGAAAGAATAAGCTGCTTCCAGAGGTCGACTACTGATAGCGCAAGGTGTGACGTACAAGGCAGTCAACTATCAGTTACTCAAGATGCGACATACAAGATGAAAATCTGGTTTGGCCTGGCGTGTGCTCGTTTGTGTGTATGTGCATGTATGTGTGCACGCGCGCCTAAGTACACGCGCACGTGTGTGTGTGTGTGTGTGTGTGTGTGTGTGTGTGTGTGTAATTAACGATGAGTGAGAGAGAAAGCGAACGTAAAAGGGATGGAAAACTCGTTGCATCGTGTAAAAGAATATTAGCAGTGAAGTAAAATGCCAACTTGGACAAAAAAAAAACAACAAACAAACAAAAAAAAAAAACCCTTAAGACCTCACCCTTCTGAAAAGAAAATCTATAAAAGCACAGAAATAACAAACGGGCAGCTATTTGAAGAAAAGGCAGCTCCACTGATTTACGAACAACGCGACATGGATATGGCCATACTACAAAAGGCACACGAGGTGCACAAAGAAACAATACACAGTTTCAAACAACTACACAAGGCGGGTTGCCAATTATTATAAATATGGACGGAAACTACTGCTGGTTCCTTAGTCTCGTGACGTTGATGACGACCCCATAACCTCCAGTCACGTGAGGCAGATGGGTCAATGGAATGGTGATATGCTGTGACATTACCCTTCGGTTTCCTCCCCTTCTTCTTCGTCGAATTCGCCCTCTTCTTCTGCCGTGGCATCCTGGGGAGGGAAAAAAAAAAGCAACAAAAAAACCGTGATGGCTAAGTGAGGCATAATACAAAACGAATATTAAAAGTAAACGTCCACAAAATACCATGCGTAAAAACAATTATAGAAGAGGGGAATTGACGGTAATGGAGGGCAAGGGTTGAAGGGGGGGGAAGGGGGGGGGGGGAGAATGGAAAGAAAGCGCCGTAAAGCAGTAAGAAGTGAAAAAAAAAGATGTAATTTAAAAGAAAATATTTGAGTTTATCGCTATTCATGCATTCCACGCCTTTTTGGAATGTGTGTGTGTGTGTGTGTGTGCGCGCGTGCGAGCGTGTGTGCTTGTGTCTATGCGTGTGTGTGTGTGCGCGCGCTTGTGTGTGTGTGTGTGTGTGTGTGTGTGTGTGTGTGTGTGTGTGTGTGTGATTTACCGTCTTTCCACTAATCGTGATATTAGACGGTGTGTGTGTGTGTGTGTGTGTGTGTGTGTGTGCGCGCGCGCGCGCGCGCACGCGTGTTTGTAGCGTTTTCCACGGTGTTGCAATCATTCAAACGGTAACACCACCACTGGAATCGGATTACAGTGTGTGTGTGTGTGTGTGTGTGTGTGTGTGTGTGTGTGTGTGTGTGTGTGTGTGTGTGTGTGTGTGTGTGTGTGTGTGTGTGTGCGTGCGTGCGTGTATTTTCCCTGTTTTTTTTTTTAATCACTAACAAAGCGTTAGACAACAAGGGCTCGGTGGATTGGGGCTGATCACAGAGAAGCGACAGCTGAGACGAAGGGTCACCTGGTATTGCTGATATTCGGACACAAGGTCGTTCATGTTGGACTCGGCCTCTGTGAACTCCATCTCGTCCATGCCCTCTCCTGTGTACCAGTGCAGGAAAGCCTTGCGACGGAACATGGCTGTACACACGTAACAAGCACGTTCCTTAATTTCAACCCGAAATACATAAAATCTTAGAAATAGTGAACATTTCTGTGTAGGTGGCAAAACGTCATTGGTGTACATTTCTTCAGAATGCTGATGGGGAAAAAAATCAGACCTAACTTAATTCATGTCGTCCTCCTCTGTACCCAGCCCCTTTTAAAGTTCATATTAAACAGCAAAAATGTGGCAGAATCACTAAACTGCTTCAGCAATTTCAGTTAGTGCAGTATATGATGGCACAGATGAAGTAAATTACATCAAAATGATGACAAGTCAAATGAGTGTCTTTGCCAGCTTTTATGTATGATGGGGATATAACACAGTATTCATGCTGAGAAACACCAAATTATATCATTCTTGCATTCACAGCCATAGCTCAGCGACTGTCAGAAATCTGTTGACACTATGGTTATATTCATAATCAAATTTCTCTCTCTCTCTCTCCTCCCCCCCCCCCCCCCACACACACACTATAACTGCATGTGCATGAGACTGTGTGCGGGCTTTCGTATATTCAACTTCACTTTTCAGGTCCTTGATTCGTTAATTATTGACTCAGTTGTGGACAGAGGAAGTGAAAACACATGCAAAGCATGTGACGGATTCTTGGCAAAAGTGGACTTTAGGGGCCCCATACTTCTTACACTCACTCACCTTCAAACATGATCACGTTTTCTTTCCATCAAAGTGATTTCAATTAGTGCACACTTAATATTCTTAAAATCGAAATAAACACTTAATTGGCACATCTGAACTAGTTCAACGTTGATACTTGAAGAAAAGAAGCTCTTTAAAAAGGACACTTAACCAGTGGAGTTTGAACAGATGGCTTCTGAACTTCAGGATCACTGGATTCCTTCCTCTCTCCCTCTGATTTTCAATGAGTGTATGTGTGCTAGTCTTTTGGTGGGCGCGGCCGAAACCGGTCTTCTGTGATGCGTGTATGCTTTCATCTCTTGTGAAAAAAAAAACTACGACAGCAGAGTTGATCGTCAACACACACGTGCACATACACTTACATACGCACTTAAAAATGTACCTGATTTAAAAGCTGAATTTTGATGGCTTTCTAATAGCACGGTAGCATAAAAAAAATTTGGTGACTCGTGTTGTCCGACATAT
>JADBJO010002180.1:72500-87500 GCA_016801955.1 Conus betulinus
GAAAATGGAATGGCCACTTTATGACCCTAAAACCCCAAGTTTTATTGGAGGGGTTTGTGTGGGCTTTGTTGGTAGTATCCCTATCAAGGGCCGGGATCAACACTGTGGAAATTCGATACGCTTGCTTGCAGACTATGAAAACTACGCCATTGTTCATGCTGACAAAGAGCACTTCAGTGTGAAAGGCCACTGGTGTTCGCTTCCGTGGGGGTCTTTGTGTGTGTGTGTGTGTGTGTGTGTGTGTGTGTGTGTGAGAGAGAGAGAGAGAGAGAGAGAGAGAGGAGAGAGAGAGAGATTGTATAAGTACAATAGATCATTTACAAGTAACAAGTCCTAAAACCGACTTGGTATACAAATGGCCGTCCGTCCCACACACACACACACACACACACACACACGCGCTACACATACACTGATTTCTGCTATTGGTATGGAGTTCTTGTGGGTCAAGTCACACAGCACGGACATCATGTGCGAGAACTTGAGATATTACATCTTCAATAGAAAGCTGAGAGATCTGTATATAACGAACAAGCAGTAGCAACTCTTTTTGCCGTGATGAAATTAATTACACACTCATAACTCTAAACGAATATGCTTAAGACATCAAATTGTTTTAGATGTCCGGCATCACTGTGTCCATCTCTAACTATCTGAATGTGCGAGTGTGTTAACCGAGGGTTTTTTTGTGCTATGTTTTGTTTCATTGCTGTGTAGAGGTAACACATTGACTTCTTGCTGTATCTTACAGAGAATGTCGAACGCGTTATGTTTTCTTTAGGGATTTTCTAAGGGTGTTTCAATTACAGTTTGTATTTAGTTCATTTTCTACCCTATATCATTCAGTGAACACATTACAAATTGACACATGGAAAAAAAAACGCTTGTTTGCGTCGCCGTTAGCGCAACTGTGGGGCTCTTTCCTCGAAAAAGGAAAATAAGTGTGAAAGCATCGAACAAAAAAAAAGATCCAAAACAAAACATGAGTGTTCTATTGTTTGTCAAACACAGTAAACGAATGTGAACAAACAAACCCGGAGCGCTGATTATTCTGGTATGAAGACAAGAAGCCGAGGTACCTGAATTACCAAAGTAGCCTGTCTAAGCAGATAAACAAAAATTGGTCCTATCCGCTTTAAACGTTTGGTGTCATGAAGTGCAGTTCAGTTCAGTTCACACAATGTCGGAAACGGGGATGCCAATCCTTCGGGGTTTATTCAAGCCTCTTAAAAAAAATGTGTCAATTCTCGTCGACAGTTCTTTTGTTAGAGGTGCAGTACAGAGCTGTTCGCATTTTGTCACATTACAATCTCTATGCATGCTTAGTTGTATTCAAACCTTCTCAGCACCCAAATGAATAAATGAATATGACTGCAGTGGAGAGGGGGAGGTTGTAGGGGGGTGGCTTAGAGTCAGCGGTAATATTGCAAAGTTTGGCCGCTTCGTGAATAATTTCGGCTCGGAAATTTTGTCACCTTTGCGCGCAGAGATCTTCACACTTAATCGTTTGGAGATATTGGCCTTACACAAAACCCCGTTAAAACCCGAAGAAGGTCCTTTTAAAGGATTCTCAGTTGTACTGCCAACACTCGGATAGACAAAACAAAAAGTAAGAAAGGGCTTCCTCATTACAGACAGCATTATTATCGTCAGATCAGCTACGACCATCCTGAGCAATGCTGCCATTCCATTTATGTACAAGAATTAGTTATATCTTTTGCTGAGGAAGCTGGTGGGACCAAATCAGCCCGAAAACGCGCTTGACCTGCACTGATGAAGACTGTTGTCAATGGGGAAGCTCACTTAAACTGGCTTGGGAACAACGCTGCTATTGTAAATACGGAGTTCGGCACTTTGTATCGGCACAATCACACGTGAACATCACGATATAAAGTGTAGTGTCTCCTCTGATGGATTGCCACTTGGCCATCTGAAACTAATGGCTGTCTACAAACTGCTGTTGCCGGGGACATGACGGGAACGAATCTGAAAATGACTGCATACGATGGAGCAGATGCAAGCAGCTAAAAAGCAGCAGCCTGGGGCTGGAGACGCAGAAGGTCAGAAAGAAAAAATACTGCCTATTGTTATGTAACTACACGTAAAAATGAACTGAAATATTTTCCAACAGTCTTGCAAGCTCAGTCTATGGGGAGATCTTTCTTTTGAAGCTATATTTGAATCAGTTACTGCCGTTAATACAGCAAAAGTGTTCTTTCCCCCTTTCCTTTAGTTATTTTTAGTTATTTCTTTTTTTCATTTTTTGTGTTGTGAAAGATAATGATGATGATACTGATAAAGGCGCCGAAAAAAGAGCCAAGAAGAAGATATTTAATAACAATTATGAAAGCAACAGCAATGATAACAGCAAAAAAACAACACGAACAATAACGAAGATGATGATGGTGGTAACAGCGGTGAAAAAAGTGACTAAAGAAATAATGAAGATAACAAGAATAATAATAAAAGAACAACAGAAATGTCAAAGCAATGACAATTGTAACGAAACAAATCAATGAATGGATGATGATAAATAAACGGACATATGTAGGCTACCAATTAGTTCAACGAATCTTCTCACCAAACACGAAGTTGTCGGGGCGGAAGATCTGGCCGAAGGGGCCAGAGCGCACAGAATCCATGGTTCCGGGCTCCAGGTCCACCAACACACAACGAGGCACGTACTTCCCGCCTGCAAGCGAGATACAACAGTAACAATACAGTTATTACATGGACGTGATAAAGGCCCAAGGTCTACATTTCATAGATGCTGTTGCGACCGTTCCATTGTTGTTCTAGTTGGCAAATTATTGATAAACCTCAACGTTTCTCCTCCTGCCAATCTCTTTTCTAACGGGGACACATAATACCCATGAATGCGCAGTGCTGGCATAAGAGACTCAAATGTTATATTCATAAAGGCCAAAGCCCCTTAGAATGGGGATATACATTGCGATACATGTTGCAAATTGATTTTGTTATTTTTTTTATGCTATAAACACACTTCGCTATGTTGTATACATACTTCGCCTTTGGAATTCATTGTACAAATAAATACCTCTTTTACAGTGTTTTCATTTGATGATGACATTAACAAGATTAATTTGAAAAGGCAAGGGTTCTTTAAATACTTTTGTGGGATGAATTGCTCTCCAAGATCCTTTAATACTGGACAAACCAATGCAAAATGAATTTAATATTTTGTATTTCGACATAGTGGACAGGTCAAATTTCTATTAGATGCTGGCATAAGAGAGAGAGAGAGAGAGAGAGAGAGAGAGAGAGAGAGAGAGAGAGAGAGAGAGAGAGAGAGAGAGAGTTATGGTGGAGATAAACTACCATAAGAATTCGAGCCCGTCCAAAATGGAACACTTTAAAGAAAAAGTAAACGAAAGAAATGAAAGAAAGAAAGACAAAGCAAAACAAAACAGAACTAGAGAATAAGTCAACAATAAAAGCTTGGGTACAAATTAGAAGCCAAACGGTATACCAATCCTAATTTTAGGGGCAAAACTGTCCGAAACATTAGAAACCGTGAGAGAACACTTCAGAAAGAAATACTTAACAAGTCGTCAACTTGTAAAACATGTCATAGCACTGTGAATAATAGACCAGACAACCACCATAAAATTTCATACACACACACACACACACACACACACACACACACACACACACCGAGAGGAAAAAGAGTTCACCAGACCTGTGGCCTCATTGTAGTAGACGTTGATTCTCTCCAGCTGCAAGTCCGAGTCGCCGTGGTAGGTGCCGGTGGGGTCAATGCCGTGTTCGTCACTGATCACTTCCCAGAACTGAAATAACGGCAACGGTACACACTGTCAGCCTTGAAGTGGCGCCATGGCAACGTGAACAATATTTGATAGGTAAAAATCAAACAGAAGGCGAGTACATGTAAATGATTGCAAACCTTACCGCTTATCGCGACAACATTACCATTCCGCTTTCCCGATCCCTCATCCAACTTTATGGTATGTTGTGTTGTGTTTAACATGCCTTACAAGCACCTTCGGCCTTTATTTTTCCAGCATGGAGCGTTTTCTTTTTATTTCATATTCGTGGTCGGGGATGGATGTGCGATTCTTCCCCCCCCCCCCCCCCCCCCCCCCCCCCCCACACACACACGCACACACCTTTTTTTTTTTTTTTTCAATTTACACCGTAAGCTGTGTAACTGAAATTACCAAACACGTTTCCTCCTCATTGTGTGGCTAATATTTCGTCTTGTTTGACTTTTAAGTTTTGGGCTGGCGCTTATTTTATTTATTTTTTAATCTACTCAATGACAATCACACTGGGCAAAGGCTACTACGGGACACTCCGACCTTTCGGGCTGCTGTTAGTGCATATTCTTATTCTGACCGTAGCTGCACATTAGTTTTGGGGGGGTGGCAATGTCTGCTGGCTATATAGTTTCCCATTTTAAAACCCAGTGTCGAAAACAATTCGACGGTATTATTTTCCTTCGGTCATACGTTGCAGTTGCCAAGATGCTTCTACCGATTATATGCTACTAGACTATGGTTTCGAGTGTTAATGTACTCCACTTCCCTCATGTAAGTTATTGTTTGACACAGTGATATTTGTCGGGACAATGTTTATACGTGTTATTTCCGTGGGACACTAAAAGAATGTTATGACGTTTACATGCAAGGTTACCTAGTACTGTACACTGTCCATCCTTTCATACAGATAATGCGGATGCAGGAATGCTTGCTTCAGTACATTTTTAAGGGTTTACTAAAATCTGAAAAAGTATAACTTCAAAAACATAATTAAATTTTTGCCACCGCTATTTCTGTCCTCTAGCCAGCGTCTACTTGAAAACAAAATTACACGGTGAATAAATGCTAACAAGTAACCGTTGTTTAAGGTAAGCGGGGGTGGGTGGAGAGAGAGAGAGAGAGAGAGAGAGAGAGAGAGAGAGAGAGAGAGAGAGAGAGAGAGAGAGAGAGAGAGAGAAAGAGAGAGAGAGACAGCTTGCCAATCCAATGTTCTGCAGGCAAGTACAGGCCAACAAACCAGGACAAACCTAACTCCCTACTTTAACGGTTACCACTTAAGAGTTGCTGTTGGCGTTTCACGTGGTTTTACCCCCCTTGGTCCCCTGTAATTTGTTGACAAGGGGGCCACAAGCCGCTTTTCTATCTGGTGTTTCCAGGCAGTTATCGTACCTGACAACGACAACTAAGTATCGGGTGAGGCCGGAGATAAAACACAGACAGGTAAATGCCCGTCTGCATGACAGTTAAGTGAACGTGTTCTAACCGGTTTCATTCCGTTTTCTTATGAAAACCATCTTGCATTGAACTGTGTGATTTTTTTTTACGGTGTTGCACTGTACTGTATTGCGTTACGTGGTGTTCTACTGTATCATGCTGCTATGTATACATGCACTGTTATGATCACGTACGTTTTAGATGTGTCAAACGCGGGCTTCTCTCTCCGGGAACTGCTCGTATCCACAGTATAGCGACACCTACTTCTTCTCTGTCTGTGTTTCCGTTTGCTAACCGAAATAGATCTTCCAGCAGAAATCTGCACGGGGCGACTCCCCAACCGTTACCGTGGGGTCTGTTTACGAGAGCTAAGCGCGTGCTGCACCTTGGACCTCGGTTTATATTCTCACGCGGAGGACTGGCACTCAAGCCATTACTTCAGTTCCAGTCGAGAGGATGGAGGGAGATGGGGGTGGGCGCGGGCGTTTGAGGACTTCCAGGGAATGCGGTTGAGGTTGGGAGGAGGTGGAATCCAGCCCGGCGCGGAGGAGCCTCGTGAGAGTTTAATTGATGCCTGTAAGACCTCTCGTATTTTAACTGAATTTTAACGCAAGATGAAACGATGTAAACTCGCGCACATATCAGCGGAACACGGCACTTACATCAAAGGCTGGCGACGTTTAAAGAACTACGAACGCCTTCAAAGAGGTCAAAGGTGACCTTTGCTGGAATAGGAGCTTGTCAGAAAGCTGTGAAAGACCCAGTTTTGACACCCAAACGGGAGCCACTGGTAAACATCAGTGAGTTCAAAACATCATAGATTCAGCTCGATTGCTCGACATGGGAAAAAATTAATCCCGTCGGTCTACGAGTTTAGAGGAAGCCACAAAGAAGGGGGGGGGGGGGGGGGGGGGGGGGGGGGGGGGCGGATGGTGGTGGAGGAGGGGAGATAAGGAGAGAAGATCGTTTGCTATTAACATATCGCGGATGAAAGAAATTTCACTGTAATGCAAAAAAACCAAATATCATGTAAGTAGTTGCGCCTACTCCCACTCTGCGGGGGATCATTCGTATTGAATATCGCAATACGAACACGTTCATCGAACGTACATACGCAAAAGTATGCACACCGCATAGACAACAGTCTGTTCTTTTTATCAGGGATACATGATCGTTTCTTCAAGTTTATACTGAACCTTCAGTTTATAATGTACAGGTACTTTATGTTCATATCTTATGATCAGTCGTGTGAACTTTATGCTAATTAACAGTTACATCCGTAAGAAGAATGCATATATCCTTGCACGCTTAAGTCTTTTTAACAGCGAAATGACAGGACAACACTTTTTTTTTAAACATTGTTACAGTGAGTAGTTCGGTTTGATTTCGACATTGTATGTGTAGCCATAGCTGGCAGAAGCTAAAAAAAAGAAAAATAAAAGTTGAAAGACTGACCGCAGAACGAACGTTTTCCTTACGTACCGAGCTTTGACATATTGATCTTTGGAGCTGGAGAGAGAGAGAGAGAGAGAGAGAGAGAGAGAGAGAGAGAGAGAGAGAGGGGGGGGGGGAGTAGGGGATGGAGGGAAAGAAGAGACGGGGTGAAAAAGAGGACGTGAAAGTGGAAATCTTAGATCCTTTACTTACAGCCTTACAGCCTTGGGAATTTCTGTGTTCTGCATTATAAACAGAATGATTTGTTTACGTCCAGAGTCGACTTTCGACACTCGGATGGGAAGTCTTCAGTAAAAACACGGCTGGTCTAACACAGTATCTTACAGTAAACACTACCGTCATTTTGTGGCATTCTCAACACCTCCGGGAATGGATTACAATCTAGGGACTAAGACCACAAGGAACAGAAAGCGGGGGAACTAAGATACTGATATAAAGAAAATGTTACCCTTATCCCCCCCCCCCCCCCCCCCCCCCCCCCCCCCCCCCCCCCCCAAAAAAAAAAAAAAAAAAAAAGAAAAGAAAAAGAAAAAAGTCAGGAATAATCAAAATACAACAACCTATATAAGTCTACGCTTGAGGATTAAAAAAAAAATGGCAGGGAAGGTACTTGGATAACATAACAAAGGACAACACAAGAAAGGGTAACAATCAGCCTGATCACCCCCACCCCCACATACCCGCCTCCCGTAATTCAGCAATTTTCATCGTTTTTTACCTGTCAAAGACCAAAAGGACGAGGCTCGGTACTTAAATGTTTGTAACAGCCATTTGGCGGCTCAACACTCAACATCTATTTTCACATTTAACGGCTTATTTAGAAACGATTTTATTCTCGTTTCCTATATCAATTTTATACTTCTTGAGTCACACAAAATTCGTGCGCGCTCCTCAGCTCCTACCCTGGTGAGTTACACACGTGCATGCATTCACACACAAAGACGTGCTTACACATACACACATGCACGCACGCGCGCGCGTGCGCGCACACACACACACACACCAATACTTTGTTTCTTTACACACCATTCTAGGGATATGACGGATAACACTTACAGTAAATACACCCGTGCATAACAGCTTTTGCCGTGTGTTTATTCATTTCTTTATCCACTCCTTTGTTAACTTTTTTTTTATTTGTGTTTTAGCACATATACAGCAGTGTCGTCCTGTTCTGTTGTCAGCCTGTTTAAATATTTTGATAGTCGGAAGAAACTCGTCATCAAGCACACAGATCTTTGAAAGCAATGAACAGTGACTCTTAGCTAAGTAGTGACAAAGTGCAGAGCAGAGTACAAGCTTTAATGGCTGTGTTTGGTTTAATTCGTAACAAACTGAAAAAGAAAATTGGGAAGACATTTGTAATATTATGGGCAAAGAAATGTTATAAAACTGACATAATAACGTTCAAAGGAATTGGACAGAATAATCTCGGACACGCAATATAAAAAGAGACCGACAGAGCGTGAGGACGATCCTCTCAGATACCAGAATGAAAACGAGGCTCCCAGATGATTGCAGATGACAGATAAAACATCACTACACCTACGGTCACAAGAAACACGACCCCGACGAAAAGAAACAGTAATTTTCTAGAATGAAAATTGACTTTGCCTAGCAACTTTTCATCATATGGTTACCGAGGAAGATAACGTTAGAAACAAGCGCTGTTTACAATAACATCATAGACGTAAACCACAAATGACACCATCAATCTTTACTATTTTCGGAGTGCCGACCGGTATCACGAAGAAAGTTCGCCAACCACATAACACGTTAATCCTTCTATTCCGATTTTTCTGCAGTGAAACGTTCGCGCTAAGGTGATCAGCAGCATGCGATCGGGTCGTCTATTTAGACATGAAGAAAGGGGGGATTAACCTATCATTTACACTCACCTGGAGCTCTATACAATTCGCTTCAGCAAGGGGGGGAGCAGAGAGCCTTGAAAGGGCTGTCCGCATATGCTCTCGTCTTACGGCTCCCAGAGGGACGAAAGGCGTCAAAAACCTTCACGGGAGGAAAGTGGGGCGCGTAGGGGTTGGGGAAAAGCCCAGTGAAAAGTAGAAAGTCGCGTCAAGGGAATAATCCGTCGCGGAAAAGCAAAAGGGAATGACACAGTAATCCCTGCTTTTGTCGTCAGGAGGCTACACAAACACACCAAACTGCACAAAGAAGCTGAAGACGCCAACAGGCGAGACTTGGCTTTGTGTTGTGGGCCAAGTGTGCTCCCGTCATTTACACCCCCCCCCCCCCACCCCCGTTTCCGTGATCGTAAAATAAGAGCCACCTCTGCGAAAACAGCCTCAGAATCGAACAACTGACGCATCTAGTTTGCATGCCTCTTCTGCCCTTCCCCGCCTCTCACAACCATTATGCATCACAATGACAGACGTGTTCTTCTAACATGTTTCAGAATGACAGGAGCAAAATTCGGTTTATCTGAAAAAAAAAGTGTGAGCAAAGAGGAAACAAATCATTCATCATAATGGGCAGTTCTGTATGAATGTGGGTCAAGCGTCACTAATAAAACGACGTGGTCGTGGTCAATTATGTTCGATTTCGATAATATCAACCGGTTGGTTAGGCCATTGAGAAGGCTAAACGTAGCCGGTGTGACAAAATTATATCAACATTATATCACAACGCAATAAAGTTGAGCTGTATATGATCATACGCTGGCAAGTATCTTTGAAGGTGCTCAGCGTTTGCAACACTGTTAAACATTGCCGACATGTTTCCAACAAAGCCCTGCTTCTTGTTATGCTGTCCATTAAAAGGCATAGCAACCCATGACCAACAGCAAATCAATGCTCTTCAGCTGTGCGTAAAAACTTGTTCGTGAAGTGTTCTGTAACGTCCAGAAGAGTTTTACCTGCGTTTAATGACCGGGCATGCAACGCTGATTTCAGCCTTTTGGAGATTCACGATGCAATTCTTCTGCGAGTTTCACGGGGCAAGGTCGCGCGTTTCCCACCCTCTAGTCCCCGCGTGTGCTTGACTGATGGAACTGAAGGAGTCCTGGCACCAACGAATTATGGGAATGGCTTCAAATAACAGAGCTGCCTCAAATTACCGACCAATCACGCTATGTCGACGTGCGAGTCAAAGGATTGGGTCGTTGGTGTATGATCTTATTAACGAACAAACACCAGGTGCAAGACGCTAAAAGCCTTTTACTTTGAATTGCCTTTGCTTGAACTTTCGCGGCTCTGCCGTCGACATTGGATCTGCCGTTTTTAGTATGTTTTTGCTTCAGTTCTTTTTTTTTTTTTCAATCTGGTGCTAATCATTCCTTGACGATGGCTATCTATACATGAGAGAGAGAGAGAGAGAGAGAGAGAGAGAGAGAGAGAGAGAGAGAGAGAGAGAGAGAGAGTTTCAAATTTAACGTCTATCCACTCTATCCCATTAACTAAAAAAAAAAAAACAAACCCTAATGATGACACCAGAAAACTACAAATGGTTTTGATGTGGAAGAGAAGAGTGAGAGATTGGGGACGGATGAAGATGATATTTTTGTAGATTTAGCAGTAGCCTATATGATTGACTCACTTAAAAGTAACCTCATTAGTAAAAGATGATAAATGTGAGGAGAAGCTGTAAATACTTACTTATTGGATTCTTTGATAAAGAAAGAAAGAATTCATAGATTAATTAATAGATTCATAGAGAGTGTATGTGTGTGTGTGTGTGTGTGTGTGTGTGTGTGTGTGTGTGTGTGTGTGTGTGTGTGTGCGTGTGTGTGCGCGCGCGCCTGTGTGTGTGTGTGTGTGTGTGTGTGTGTGTGTGTGTGTGTGTGTGTGTGTGTCGTATAAGTGGTAGCAGGTTTCTGTACTAACTGTGTGGGCCGTCGTCATAGTAACTGTAGTGACAGTATTGTCAGAACTGGATTGGCAGCAGTACAAAGATATTGCAGAATCCATTCACACCACGTTTATTTTTCACATATGATCTTACCAGAAATCTACTACAAAACTTTTTTTTAAAATTCCTGAATGGTCACACGTTTCAGTTTTAACTCGATGGAAACTCTGGTTCCTTCAAACTAGCTTCGTCTTATCTTGAATCTTGTTCAATACTGCAGGGTTCACAGATCCTAATTTATTATCATTGATCTCAGCTTCTGTTGTAAGTTTCAAAATTTCAAAATGGAGCGACTGATGGCGGAGAACGAAGCAAAGTTTAGAAAGAGTGGGGGTTAGTTTCCGCCGAGGACATTGACGAACAAAGTACACAAGACACCAAGTGTCTTGTGTACTTTGTTCGTCAATGTCCTCGGCGGAAACTGACCCCCACTCTATCTAAACTTTGCTTCTGTTGTAAGTGTTCAACTTGTGTTGTTGACTCGAAACCCAGAAGTCACTAAAGCAACCACTACAATAACACATCAACAAACAACACGAACTGGCCATCTTGTGTGAAGGAAACAAAATCGATTTCTGAATATAATTATGGTATTGATGCTAAAGCTGCAAGATTTTTGTTAGCTTCTGAATAGCTTTTTAGCGCCGCCAAGACTGTTCAACTTTCAAGAACAGTCCCTTGACGATTCTACTTGACTTGCTAATGTATAGGTTATCAATCTTATGGTACATTGGCTTATTGTAAATAAATGAACCAAAGAACGCCCCATCGACTTTACGATCGCATTCACGTCAATCAACATACAGACTGTTTTGAAATTCAAGGAGCGAAATGAATGCCTTGGATACTGTTGCCATCCTCCCATTAATTACGGAAATAAAAACCTCTGCCCTATAACGGAAAGAGTACACCATTGTTGACGCAGAATATGAGTTAAAACGTGCCCATTTACAGACCAGAAATATCGGTTTACTAAGATTAGGTTACGTTTAACGATCGCACCCATCTCGGGTATGTGGCAAACGGGTATAAAATCCCTGGGGTGCTATCTGGCACCACCAGAACGAGACAACACGTTTGGAAGAGCGAGAAAACTGTCCACTTTAAAATCGGCACCCGTAGAGAGTTTGAACTCGCAAAGTTTGACCGCGAATCTAGGAATTTGATAATTTCGGATAATGACGTTCATGACTTCGTAAACAAAGAACTTTGATACTTTTCTGTACGCATGAGGAAAATGCTGTCGAAGTAGCAATGAGTTTTAAGCTAAACATGTATACAAAAAAGCGAGATCATATGCCTGTAGGGAGTGGAAGCTTAAAGAAATGGATCCTTGGCAGAAAGAAAGAAAAAGAAAAGAAAAAAAAAAAAAAAGGAAGGAAGAAAAAGGTGGAAGGGGAGAAGGAAAGAAGGCATCTAAATAAGCATTAAGAAACTTTGGCTGGTTGGTCTTCCGTTTAACGTCCCTTCATTAAAAGTGATGTTAAACTATTTATAAAGAAGAGAGGAGTGGGTGTTTGTGGGGAGAGTGCAGGATAAAAAACCAGGCACGGGGTGGGTGTGAGTGGTTATGGAGCTGAGGGCTGCATAGTGTGGTATGAGTTGTACGCGCGTGCGTGTATGTATGTGTGTGTGTGCGCGCACTCGAGCATGTGTGTGTGTGTGTGTGTGTGTGTGTGTGTGTGTGTGTGTGCGCGCGCGCGCGCGTGTGTGTGCACGTGCGCCTGTGTAAATATGCGTGTAAAAAAAAAACCCACATAAAGGCCTAATTATACGATAGACTGATAAAGCAGCAAAAAAGAAAAAAAGAAGAAAAAAAAAAAAGAAAGAAAGAAAGAAAATCAGTATGTGAGTGAAACAGTTTTACTATTTGGTATTCAGAAAGTACGGTGAAAAGCTTTAATACTGTTGCGGCGGGGAAAAAATGTTTCAGCGTATTTGTTTTTCAAGGCGTCGATTTTTGCCTTGTGCATTAGATACAGTATTTTTCTGTTCGGTGATATTTTTTTGTAAATTTTCATAAATTTGTTACATTTGTATGGTGCTTTGAAACTGTATCCAAGCATACGACTGTTTTTAAGTATGTTTGTTTTGTACTAATAGTGAATATGAAGCGGAATTAATTCTAAAGCAAAATTTCCCATCAGTTCCCCCACCTCACCCATGTCGCTGCTCTGTCAACTTATTCATCACGGACATTTCAAATCAAAGTCTCTCTCTCTCTCTCTCTCTCTCTCTCTCTCTCTCTCTCTCTCTCTCTCTCTCTCTCTTTCATCTTTCATAATACAGTTCTACTCTAACTGAGGGGAAAAAAAGGGTGCTCACACAAAAAGTTCGTATCAAAAGTATAGAACAAGACGCTGCTACAACATTCTCATTTACAAAGTGAAGCTCCAGTTGACCGTGTGCTCACAGCAGTACGAAAAGTAATCTGAGCCACAGGACAGGGCCTGTCTCCGTCTACAAGCAAGCGACAGAATAATGGGTCTCTCGTAGCCATAGGAAGTCACGTTCTGACTTTTGAACCAGTTCCGACAAAATCGTGTCGCCCGCTCACATAATCCCTGGGATGCGACCTCATTCAAAAATCAGAGAGAGAGAGAGAGAGAGAGAGAGAGAGAGAGAGAGATTTCCATTTCTTCTTTTTTTCACTTCAGGAGTACAGTTTTTTTTTTTCTCTCACACCTAAAATTGCAGGTTTGGTTTCACTGTACAACCAAGCCGACCATACAGGACTCTTTCCTATGTGTCTCATATCCTCATTGACAATATGCTTTGCGAGCTAAGGAAGCTTACGTATACGACATCAAATTATTCCAGAAATATCGTTCTCTTGATTCGCTTCCAAAACTAAGGAAAGCAGGAACTCTTTAAGAACATTTCTTGTTAATGAAAAAAAAAAAAAAAAAAAAAAAAAAGATAAAAATAAAAAGCAAGACCTCTGTTTTACTATTAACATCCTTATTGGAAAAGAGACAGCGAATGATTACTAAATGAATACTTAAAAAAAAAAACTCTCTGAGGCTAACAACTCAAACCTCTTACCCTATCCCGTCCCGTCAATCCAGACCAATCAGTTCTCCTCCATAATAAATCATGGTGCCGGAGCAATGGCAATAAACGGGCATTGTAACCACACTTCTTTACTTTATTCAAATGCCTAATACCGACACTAAGTACCAGCCATAACCAGCAACAGTGGCTCAAGGACACATACCTGGCTAATCAACGGCCCAACCGAAAGTCGTTATCACATATATCTGTCAGTAACGGTCAGCTGTCACATTCCGGATTCTTCGCTTTTGCGGAGAGGCTTGGTCGCGAATGACTGGCTTAATCCCTTCATTGGACATATCATTCTACGGATAACAGATGGCAGGGAGGGGAATTATATCTTTTGTGCCCAAATATTGTCCCTCAGCCCCTTCTTGCTAAAGTCTCCACTCAGGACGTGCGAGAGAGAGCGGCAGGGTAGAACGGTTCTTTCAATATATTCGGTGAGTCATCCGCGAAAAGGAGCATTGTACACAAGGATTAATCACACTGTGAGAAATTAGCATACAAAATAAAAAGTGGAGAGCTCGGAAAATATGGGTGAAAAGAATCTGACGAATGGTACACAGTTTCTGAAAGACAGTCCTGTATTCTTGCAGTCTCGCTTTGCTAGGCTGCATTCTGCTTGCACTCAGCATAAACATTCTCTCTCTCTCTCTCTTTCTCTCTCTCTCTTGTTTGACGCCACCCTTAACATGTACCCATGTTGTCCTGCTGACGGGATCGGTCAGTGAAGTGTTTGATAGGACTATTACACATATCTTCCTGGGATTGCTATTCCCGTCTGCCACATTACACTCGGTGCAAGTTGACATTACACCTGAACGTAACACAATTTCCAGAACTATATATGCTGTTTCTCCTTTCACTCATTATCATGTTCTTTTCTTATCTCATGTTCCCAATCCGAACACATATAAAACACACACATACGCATAAATGCGCAAGTGCACGCACACGTGCACGCAAGCACGCGCATGCGCGCAAACACATACGCACACATAGAGAGAGAGAGAGAGGGGGGGGGGGGGGGGGGAGAGAGAGAGAGAGAGAGAGAGAGAGAGAGAGAGAGAGAGAGACAGAGAGAGACAGACAGGGTGAAGCGCAAGTTGATCTTAACTTTCCATTCATCCTTACAATCTGTTCTGTTCTATCTTTTTTTTTCTTCTGCTGTAATCTCTTCATTCACGCGACCGTTTACAGACGCGCGGAAACCACACGACGACGACTTAAAGCGTGCATAAATTTGTGGTGAACTGAAGGAAGCGTTCACAGTAATGTCTTAGGTTCACACGGCTCTCGCGAGGGATGGCACCTTAAGCTGCGAAAGGCCAAGAAACTTATTTATGTCACAGAGAGAGCGAGCGAGCGCGAGCGAGCGAGCGAG
>JADBJO010002180.1:92500-102500 GCA_016801955.1 Conus betulinus
AAAAATAGGGGAAATGAGACAAGGAGAAGGAAAAGGAGAAGGAAATGAAAAAGATGAAGACCATAAGCAACAAGCGTAAGAAGACGAAGCAGAACAAGAAGAGAAAAGAAACAAAAAAGGGAGACACCTGGGTTAAATTAAACGGATGCAAAAATATCCGTATCTGAAACGCTTCAGTTTATTTTCAGAGCGGCTCGAAAGATCGGATGTTCAAGAAAGTCACTCAGTAAGAGATTCCAAATTGGAAGAGCAGCAACAGGAACACCAAATGACCTGTCATTTTTAGTTGCAAAGTGAAACGACTGCAGGCGGAAATCTAAACAAATCTTAAATAAATGTCAGCGAACCGCCCAGAGAAACGTGGACAAACGAGTCACAAGACACACACACAACGCGTTTCGACCTCTTAGGTCTTCCTCAGGTGAAATAGACAGACAAAATAACGAAAATGCACTTAGCTTTGATCGCTTCAGATTGCTTCTGAGTTCAGCGCCTTCCTTGCTAAGTGCATTTTCGTTATTTTGTCTGTCTTTATTTCACCTGAGGAAGACCTAAGAGGTCGAAACGCGTTGTGTGTTGTCTTGTGACTCGTTTGTCCACGTTTCTCTGGGCGGTTCGCTGACATTTATTTAAGATCTGTCATTTTTAGTTCAATCTTCGTGAACAGAAACAAGGTCTCTGGGATAAGGGCATTTACTTTACTTTAGACTGACACGGTGCTGCGACTAATTTATCACTCTTAACTGGGATAGGCTACATGCTCGCTTGTCAAATGTTGTTTAGTCGAAATTTCACACACGCACACGTACTGCAAAACAGAGCATTGCTAAGGAACCGCATTCACAATGCCGCAATTACGATAGATTGCAGTATCATGGGGTTACAGACACATTCTATTCGATGTTTAGATAAAGAATGGAGGGGTGTGAGGGAGTGCGGGAAGGAAAAAACCCAACCAACAACAACAACCGGCACACAAGTCAATGAACGCCATCGATCATGAAGCAGCGGCCAGCACGGCTCTGCAGTGTTGGTGCGTCGCTCGGCCGTTCCACTGCCTTCTCTCATTTAACACTGATCTCATTTCTGCTGCTGTGTGCGTTCGTCAGAACCAATCTAAACCCTTCAGGATGGACAATATGCAGCGTTGGGTCGATATCTGCCGCAGGAGTATCTTTATGCTGTGTGTGTGTGTGTGTGTGTGTGTGTGTGTGTGTGTGTGTACATGAGAGAGAGAGAGAGAGAGAGAGAGAGTGTGTGTGTGTTTGCGCGCGCACGCGCGAGCGCATGTATGTGTGTGGGAGGGGATACGAGGTCCATGATAACAAATGTTCGAGAATCAGGTAAAATAACGTTAATCCATGCCAACAGCTTGAGGAAGTTCGTAGAAAAAGAGACGGATCTTTGTACTGGTATACTTCTTTGGTTTTACTGAGAAGTGAAAAGAGAACTTCCGTGTTTGTGATCACCTTGTTCGATATTCTTTTATCAATTTTCTTCCGTTGTGTTCTCAAATCAGTACACACTCCACGATTACAGCCAAACAGAAGATAAACCATTAACATAAATCATAGTTACTAAAAACTGTTCCTATTCAATACAGACAGACGAGTCCAAGAACGCCAAAGAAATCAATGATCGAATCGCCAGTATTTAAACAGTCAAGGCACACCTTGTTGACAATTTTCTGCATTTATCTAAATAAACCTCGGCCAGGAACTGACACCCTACTGGCATGTTTAACACACACGTGATACAACTTTCTGTGACCTGTCAGGTCTGCTCAATATACCTGTAGGAAACTCGCTGACCATACTGGCAACACAGCAGGCACATATCCAGGTAACACGCTCTCTTAATCACTAGATATCCAACTCCTGTTTGCGTTGGGATTAGCATCTAAGCTCACTTCGAATCGATCTAATCAAAGCCAAAGCCCTGGGGAAGGGGGGTCCCTTGTTCAGTGATGTCCCAGAATTGACCCGTGGGTCAATGAGATTTAGTGATGAATTCTGACCACCAAACCCATGGCAAGCTGAAATGAACAGAAATCTATAGTGATGGATCCGGTGGTTCAGACTTTGCGATGCCCATGAAGAGATTACTTTGCTAGATGTGGGTCAAGGATGATGTAAATCGACGCTTTCGTTGAATAAAACCAAAAATCTGTAGGAAATATTAACCCCCCCCCCCCCCCCCCCCCCCCCCCCCCCCCCTGAATTAAAAAAAAACAAACAAAACAATGGCGACCAAGGTTGCTTCCTGTCCTAATCTTGCTCCTTCTTTCTCTCTTTCCATGTGTTTGTTTGTGTGTGTGTGAGTGTGAGTGTGAAAGAGAGAGAGAGAGAGAGAGAGAGAGAGAGAGAGAGAGAGAGAGGGGAGAGAGAGAGAGAGAGAGAGAGAGAGAGAGAGAGAGAGAGAGAGAGACTGTTAATAATTGTGTGTTAGTTTGAAACTGGAGCGGTTGCTTTCCTTTCAAGAGAGGAATTTTTAGTGGTAAACAGTAGTTATGTTAAAGCACACGAAGACGCCGTTACGGGGCCTCGTGGCACTTGCGCAGTAATTGCGGAGCTCTTTGGACTCGGAACCTCTTGAAACAAATCTACTGCTGCCAGCGTCGACAATCACCATCTGGCACAATTCAGAACCAACCCAGGGCTGCGTTCAGTCAGCTCCACGTTCCACGGCTATATGCTGCCTTTGCAAAAAAAAATCCTTCTACCAGCACGGAGCAGGGCAAAGTTTGCAATAACACTTTCCTGTGAAACCGTAGACTGAGCTCTCATAAGAGTGTGTTGCCTTATGTTCTCAAGTTTCTTACTAAATTCAAACTGATAAAACAGTAACGACGCATTTTCATCATGCTGAGAAAAGGAAGCTGAAGTTTGAAAAAGGTAATACTACTGAACGCCACACCCTCTGGCTCCACTATTATCAGCCCTCCGCGATATTGGACCCCCCCCCCCCCCCCCCCTCCCCGCATTCACTCGGGCAACCTGTAATGGACAGACATCATCCCAGACAATGTCATTTTGTGTCTGAAACATGTGTCAGGTTTCCACTCGTTTACAATAAAGGTTGTTTTGAACCTAGAGACCTACTTTCTGTTAGGTATATACATGTTCTGGTCACTCGACAATCTGCTGGTCAGTGTGCAAGAATCTGCATAATGAAAATGGATGGGAACGAGTATTTTGATGTGTACAAATTTGATCAGGTATAATCACGCAGAAGCTAAATCAAAAAAGTTGACACGGTCTATTCATCATCCACTTTTTACTATTTTGGAAAGAGAGACAGAGAGAGAGAGAGAGAGAGAGAGAGAGAGAGAGAGAGAGAGAGAGAGAGAGAGAGAGAGAGAGAGAGAGAGAGAGAGAGAGAGAGAGAGAGAATATTAGTTGGGAGGGTCGTGGAGGGACGAGGGACAGACGGGAGGAAAAGGGAGAAGGGAATAAAACAGGGAGGGGGATAGGGCAAAAGGGAGACGAAGGAAGGCGCAGGCCGAAACGAAAAGATAGGGCAGGGAAAAAAAGGGCTGTTTCTACAGTGAATGGCTAACGTTACTCACTTGTTGGCGTGTACTGAATAATTCACTTCGTTAATTTCTCACGCCTGTCAGTGAGTTAAGTTAGTTTTGGACGAGGTTATAGAACGGCATTAACTCTGCTGGTGTAAAGTATTATAAGTACGCCAAGGCATAACTCAGCATTGTTTTGATGTAAAATCTGTATCTCAGCTCGCAAAATAACTCAAAATGCAGCTGTATGGGTTTCAATGAACTTAAAAAAAAAAACCCACACAATTTCTTGTAAGGTCATCATTTAGAAGTGATTTAATTTTGATGGTTCTATTCTTCAAATCTCACAGAAACGCATTGAGACAATGGTAAATTTATCTCAGTTTGTGGAGAGTGACAGTTTTGGGCGCAGTTTCCAAACTTTTTCGGATGCATATTTGCACTCTTCCTGTTGTCTTCAGTCTGGCAGCCAGCTCTCAGAACAGCTCTTTTCCGCCAGCTCCTCAGCACTTTAGAGTCCACCACTGGTGCGAGATTTCTGTGTATGTAACCAGCTTTAATTCCGCCATCAATGTTGCCACATTTTGTCTTCGAGGACATTTAAACACGAAACATGTGTACATATCAACAAGAAGGTTATACACGCTCTTTGTGTTCTTCATCTCACACTGCACGGTGATCTATAGTCTACAAAGCGCGAGCGTGATTTTCACTTTCTTTCCTTGTATTCTAATGCATGCATTCACACGCCACGACATCTGTTTAAAATCTCTTCCGAATGATACGAAGGCGGGTTAAAAGGTTAGAGTCTGTCCCGATCCGAAGGGAAAATCTCTGACCTGGCCGTCTCTCCAGCGGCTGTGGATACCAGGACTCTCGGATCATGGTGAAAAGAAACATGCTTATCCTCCACAGCAACCAGGCTACAAGGCAATATGCATGCACCCGGGTGAAAGCACGCGGATCTTATGACCGTCATTGGCTGTTCCACCCATCTGCTGCCAGAGAAAGCACCGCATAACCGACAACTATAGGAGTGTGGAGTGTGGAAGGGTTAAAAAAAAAAAAAGAGAGAGAGAGAGAGAGAGAGAGAGAGAGAGAGAGAGAGAGAGAGAGAGTCTGAGATGATTTATTTGTTAGGCCACAGGCCCATACAAATGGAGTTCACAAGAGAGAGAGAGAGAGAGAGAGAGAGAGAGAGAGAGAGAGAGAGAGAGAGAGAGAGAAACAACAGTAAGAACTCAAAAAGGAGAGAAGCAATTTTGAAGGATTGAAACACGAACATGGCTCGTTGACGGCATGGAGTGAAATTTACGCAATGATACTGGGTGGGGGCGAGTACATCGTTAACCTTTGTAATATTCTAATTTGGGGGTCGGGTGGGGGTGGATGGATGGCTGGGGGGAGAGGGATGGAAAGGGGAGGGAGAAGGGAGCGATTTCCTGTTTCCCATGCGCCTTTCATACTTTCGGTCGACTCTTGTAGCCCTCTCATGCCTTCCCCCTTTTTTCCCACCACACACACACACTTTTCTTTTGTTCCTTTTTTACTAGTAGATGAGCAAACCTTAAATACACACGAATACAATAATCATACTCTAGTTAAAGAAAACCGTTTACAGGAAGCACGTATTTTGAAAAGCGCGTTGTTTCGCCGAATTTCCCTTTTTTTTCCTTAATCACAATAGTAAATTCGACTCTGCTACAAATTCATTAAAAAGAAAATATTTGAAACATATCGGAAATAGTAACTTAAACTTTACAGCACGCACACACGCACTGAGAAGAGAGAGAGAGAGAGAGAGAGAGAGAGAGAGAGAGAGAGAGAGAGAGAGAGAGAGAGAGAGAGAGAGCACATGATTTATCTGAACGTCACTTGTCTATTGCCAGATTGGAAGCCCTTTCACATTTTCATTGTCCGTGCTGGGCTTGACCTCAGCTTTCACGATACACCGATCGTCGTAAAAATCATTTGTTCTCTCGCGCAGACAGTGTGCAGACCGGATGATCACCATCTAATATGGTTTGTGACTTCTTGATGTTTGTGAAAGGTCGACCCCCCCCCCCCTCCTTCCTATGTGTGTGTGTGTGTGTGTGTGTGTGTGTGTGTGTGTGTGTGTGTGTGTGTGTGTGTGTGTGTGTGTGTGCGTGCGTGTGTGCGCGCGCGCGCTGCTTTTTTCTCTCTCTCTCTCTCTCTCTCTCACTTTTTCTGATTCATTTCCATTCTTTATTATTAGGATAGAGTACGTGTCAACTTTCTATTGGTTGTCTTTTTTAATTGCTTCGTTTCTTGGTTATTTTTTTTCCAATTTAACTACATGCTGCTGTGTGTTTATTTTCTCTCTCTCTCCCTCTCCGTGTGTGTGTGTGTGTGTGTGTGTGTGTGTGTGTGTGTGTGTGTGTGTGTGTGTGTGTGTGTGTGTGTGTGTGTGTGTGAGAGAGAGATGTGAGAGTGTGTGTGTGTGAGAGAGAGAGAGAGAGAGAGAGAGAGAGAGAGAGAGAGAGAGAGAGAGAGAGAGAGAGAGAGAGAGAGAGAGATGCTTCAGTGTAAGTGCTTACATTTGTTTTTTGCTTAGTATATTCTAACGATGGTGGTTATGGTTTGATTCTCGTGATTTACCATTTTTGATAGCGAATGACATAATAGACATGTCTGGAAACAGTTAAATGTTAAGCTGTGTTCTCTCTCTCTCTCTGTTTTCCCTCCCTCCGACCCCCCCCCCCCCCCCCCCCCCTCTCTCTCTCTCTCTCTCTTACTCGTGTCGTGCGAGCACGCTTTCGTTGGCCTACTTATAATCAAGTACGACTAAAGAAGACCAAGGGATTTTGAGCTATTTTATTCAGCTGGAGTGTTTCTCAGTCAAACCAACGGACAAACCGAGCAGAAAGCGTGAATTCCATGAAGTGTGTACACACATTCTTTTCTGTAAGATCGAGTGACAGGCGGGGCTCAAGGAGACCCTCAAGCAGGTGTTTAACATTCTGAGATCACGTTCGAGTCTCCTGTTTGGATGCGTTTATAGCGCGGTTTGTCACACGGGCAAACAGAACAGTGGCTTGGAAGTACAGCGCTTATCGCCAGGAGAAGGCATAAGTGGCTGGTATAACAGTGACATTGGCACAATGTGTAAAGTGGTGTGAATATAAACAGCGTATTTCAATGGGACAACGCAGGAGAGGTGCAGGAGGAGCGATTTTTATTGCTGGGACAATACAGAAGTGGTGTGGAAGAGGGCTGGTTTTGTAGGTTGGGGCGATGCAAAAGTGGTGGACAGGACAGGTGTGTGTTGCTGGGACAATACAGAAGTGGTGTGGAAGAAGAAGAAGGACGGTTTTTGTCGTGGAAACAATACAGAAATGATGTGAAGAAGACAGACAGTTTTTTGTTACTGAAATAATGCGGAAGTGGCGTGGAAGAAGTTCAATTTCATTTCTGGGACAATGCACCAGTGGCTTGGAATAAGAAAGAAATTTTTTTGTTGTTGTTGCTAGAAAAATGCGGAAGTACCGTAAAAAAGGCGGCCAGTTTTGTTTTGTGAAACAATGTAAAAACAGCTTGCAAGAATAAAGACAGTTTTTGTCGTAACTTGGATGAAGAAAGCGCACTTTCTGTCGCTTGGTCATGGCAAAAGTGGACTGGAAGCAGGTCAAAAGTGCCGTCGAAAAAAGAAAGCCAGTTTTTGTTGCTTGGACAATACAGAAGTGGTGGAATAGACAGAACCTTTGTTGCTGGGACAATACAGAAGTGGTGGTGTAGACTGAACCTTTGTTGCTGGGACAATGCAGAAGTGGTCATGATGAGGATGAACGACAGTTTTTGTCACTGGGAACAATGCAGACGTGATGATGAAGAACAACAATGTTTGTCACTGGGACATTGCAGAGGTCGTATGGAAAAAGAACAGCACTGTTTACACTCAAGCGTACTTAGAGAGAGAGAGAGAGAGAGAGAGAGAGAGAGAGAGAGAGAGAGAGAGAGAGAGAGAGAGAGAGAGAGAGAGAGAGAAGGTGCATTCAGCATTGGCACGAAAAGAACACAGGCTAAACCAGACGTCAAGAGTACGTCATCTCTCCTGTGCGCGCGGGAGAGGGACAGGCAGGCGGGGGGGGAGAGAGTGAGGGTGGGAATTGGGGAGGACCGAAAACTGAATGCCCATTCTGCTCACTCAAGCACATAATATTATCATACATTCACACATGCGCGCGCGCGATCGCACTTCCTAACCCACCTACCAACAAAGACACAGTGAATAACTCGCTGTCTTTCCTATTTTGATTGGATGTGGAGAAACTGAAATGATCTGAATTCTTTTGGGTCCCAGAAAAAAATAATTATTCAGCCAAAAGCAACAAAACATCAGCATCAAATCATCTTAAACGACTTCAAAAGTTTCTTCCTTTTGCTATTTTATATCCTCCGTTCCCAGAGATATATTCTGACACACACACACACACACACACACACACATACACACACGGATAATCAGAGAGAGAGAGAGAGAGAGAGAGAGAGAGAGAGCGGAACAGAGACAGACATACAGACAGAGAGAGTATATGCGTGTATGTGCGCGCGTGTATGTGTGAGCGAGTGGGTGAGCAAGCGAAGAACCGAAACAGATGGGCTGAGAATATTTGCTTGACAAGTACAAATGGGACCATCAGCAAGGGGACGCACTAACGCGTTGGGGCTCAGCTGCCATCTTTTGATCAGGTCTCAGCACCAGAACAGGAGAAAGCAATAAGTACCGTTCTGCCTTCACCAAGTAGTTACGCCATTACGCATTTTTCCGACAGTGACAAATCCTCGCAAGTGTCGGCGCAGCATGCTCGTGCACATCGTTATCCGAAGTGCCACGCGCTGCACAGCACCGCTATGTGCAATACCAAGGGTCTTTAACATACGTCTCGCTCGCATCTCTTCCACGCCAATCCTTCACCCCAATGCTAAAGGTTGCAGTGAATCTTTCGCTGTGTGCAACACTTGACAATATTTCCATGTATACGTTCATTTATCTGTGTAGACTACATCAATGACAAAGTTTACCAGTGCTTCTGAGATTACTTCTACTACAACTACCGCCACAAATCGTATTACTACAAATATAACGACTTCTACGACCACTTTTGTCGCCGAATATAATATGTTGCCTATTCACTGGGGATAGCTTTAAATTACAGCATAACAATATTATATATATTGCATTGTAATAAGGCAATATAATAAATTCGAGCATAAAGTGCAGCTTCAGCTGGGACCCGACAACAGTAAAATATAAGCAGTCAGCGTGAATCAAAATCGAACACAAATTATCACAGTCGAATGTCTCAAAAAAAATCTAATTCTCAGCAGCTGCTGCTAAATATGTAATCCACACAACACGATGCAACAAATGTGTTTCAGCCTTACATTTTTTTTCTTATACTCTCCGTCTTTCTACTGGAATTAAAGTACCTGAGCTACACGGTGCAAGAAATAACCATCAAAACAACACCTGTCATCACAGGTATAAATGACAAAGGGGTAGCCTGACTTCTACAGATTTTATTACCAGAGCCCAGACGACCACACAGGGCCTCTTTAGGGCTGTCGACAGGTATTGGGGAACAAAAGTCGCAACCTGAAAAAGGACCCCCCCTCCCCCAACCACTTACAGAGAAAAAGAACCTTCACGTCACGAAAAAAAAAAAAACAACAACTAAAAACCTCACACCAAAGTCACTATGTACAAACAATAAATGACAAGTGGCTGATTTATTGACACCATAACAGCAGATAAGACTAAGCCGTGCTGAGAGTGCCAGTCCTTCCACTATATTTTGATACCTGGATTTAAAAAAAAGAAAAGAAAAGAAAAATACATGCAAAAATACTGAAAAGGGGATACACGGACGAAAAGACACCGCAGAACGGGCAGCTAGAGTCAGGTCTTGATCGTGCGTGCAAGCTTTACTTCTCCCCAGATTATAACGAAAAAATGGCATGCTATATGATTACAAAAACACGCGCATGCGCACGCGCGACACACACACACAGAGAGAGAGAGAGAGAGAGAGAGAGAGAGAGAGAGAGAGAGAGAGAGAGAGAAGGAAATGTTTTTCGGAACAAAGGCAGAAGAATAGTCCACATCAGCACAAAAAAGTAACCGGTTGTAACGAAAAACAAAAATAGCAACATGCACAGCTAAAGAGAGTCACAGAAAAGATGCAAGTTATTAGCACAGAATGCGGGGGAGCCATTTGCACTGAAAAAAAAGGGGAATGACAAATGGGTTATTCACGCAAACTCGCACTGCGAGCCGATGCGAATTTTATTAAGGGCTAATTTTCTTTAAAAAAAAAAATGTTGCAATTGTTTGATAGATCTGTCCGTACTGACGCATACTTAAACACCTAACGTGAAATGTACACTACTTTATTCTTAGTCATCGTCATAATCATTACAAAGTTTTATCGCACAACTCTCGTATAAAACTGAAACTTTCGC
>JADBJO010002180.1:107500-117500 GCA_016801955.1 Conus betulinus
GTCACCTCTCTCTCAGTCCAGCCTGTACTCTCCCTCCCCCATCCTCCCTTTGGACTGTGTCCCTCGGTTTGTATTCCCCTAGATATAAGTTCTAGATATGGGTCTACGTTTCTCCAGGTCAATGTCCTGTCCTAGGGCTGGGATTCATGGTGCGCATGTTGCTAACGAAAAGCCTGACAGCTTCGCGTAAGCAGATTGTGTACCTACGTATTCACTCATCCGAAGTTGTCAGCCTCTTAGTCAGTTATCGGCTGAATCTGAAATCTACTCCGAGCTTACGTTCTCTCAGGTCTATATTCCTCCAGGTCCATATTCACAAGGTCTGTGTCCCTAAAGGTGCACATTCCCCCAGGTCCTACAAATATACCTTCTTCTCCCATATCTATGTTACTACGGCTGTACAGTATCCCAGGCCTATGTCTAGGTCCTCGATCTCTAGGGTCTATGTTCATCCGAGTTTATGTTTTCCTCATGTATGTATTCCCCATAGGTCTTATATTCCCCAGACTGATGTTCGCCAGGCCAGTGTTCCTAGCCAAGCACCCTTTCTACAAGGTTTGTATTCGTACCCAGTTCTGTGTTCTCCGAGGTCCATTCATCACGCCAATGTCTTTGTCCCCCCCCCCCCCCCCCCCCCCCAGCCCACCAGATCTGTTCAAAGTCTGTGTCTGGCATCCAGGTACATATGCTTCGCCAGATCCATCCCCTGCCCTTATGTCTGTGCTCCTTCAGGCAGGCCTGTTTCCCTCCTCAACGTATGTTTCTCCAGGTCTGTAAGTCTGCCTTTCCCTAGGTCCGTGTCTACCACCCGGATTGTTCCCTTAGGCCCCCCCCTCCCACCCTGCCTCCAAGCGTATGTCCCTCCAGATCTATTATTAACCTATATACATGCTTACCGTGGTACCTTGTGTCTCAGACCTATGTTCATCCTTGCCTATGGTCCATTGAGTTGTTTGTTTAGTCAAATTTTCATTTCCTGGAGGAATTCAATATACGAGCTGCGTACACATATCACGGGGACATGTGTTTCCTAAATGCTTCCGTGTGTTATCTTCATAATGCCCAGATACACTGTATCATTACGAAGATTCGATAATGTATATGGAAAAGCACGTATGTAGATAGTCTTCTAGGCAAACAGGAAGACCAGCGAGCACATGCAGGAATGAAGTTAATCACAGACGAGCAGATGGACAGACAGGCATGCAGACAACCATTTTGGTACAGAAGGAAACAGATCTTGAGGGAAACGTAGACTGCAGTAAAGTACGACCCAGAGTGGGACACAGACCCGGGTAAACAAAGACCCAGAGGGGAATACAGACCCGGGAAACAACAACCTGAAGGGGATCACAGATCCAAGGGGAGCACAGACCCGAGATCTGATACAATTTCATAGGGCAGCACAGACCATGGGCAACAAAGACTGTGAGAAACATAGACCCGTGTAAACAAAGCCCCAGAGGGGAACACAGCCTTAAGTTAAAAATAAAAGACTCTTACGCGAACACAGAATGAAGTATACACAGACCAGAAAGGGATTACAGAAATAGTGAAAGTACATATCCGGACAACCTCTCTCTCTCTCTGGTTGAAAGTACATAGACCCGAAAGGGAAAATAGTGAAATACATATCCGAGGAAAATTGGGGGAAAAATGACATAAGAAAACCTAGATCTGTCAGTGTCATAGGTCCCGGAGTCCATTCGATGCGTGGGGGTGGAGTGGGTGGGGTGGGTGGGAGTGGAGTGGGGTGGGGTGGGGTGCATTGATGGACGCTGCCCAAGCTCTCTCTCTGCCTCTGACGGTCCCAGGCTTGATTAGCCGCAGAGTTCTTCCCTGTGTAACGTTTGTAATCACTCCAAGCCATAAATTCTTTCCTGGCGGGTGAGAAAGGGCATGTGCTCACACTCATCCCACGGAAAGTAAATGCAGATCGGCCTTTCCCTTACCCCCACCCCCACCTCCTCACACCCCTCCTTTGTGAAAGTGAGATAGACAGAAAGAGAAACAGAAATAGACACACGCACGCACGCACACACGCACGCACGCACGCACGCACGCACACTTACAGAGTACACGCATGATCATAGGGAGGAAAACAGGTAAATAGACAGGCCAACAGGGAAGATATTCAACCCATTACTCCAGCAGTAATGAAGTGTGTAGGTTCTTGTATGCCTGTATTTAGAGCGGTACTTGTTTTTCAACCGATGTTATCAGGAGCCATTCAGAGCTAAAGGGAGGTACGTATGGGGAGATGCAGGCTTCATAAGCAGATGTTAACTGTTATTCATATTTTCCCGAGGAATGGAGGGATCGTCCTGTAGGAAAAACAGTATTATACTGTTACCCCTGAAGATCAGAAGCGTTTTCCATGGGACTATGAATGTTTTCCCCGTTTTATCGTAGGATCAGAACTGTTTTCCAAGAGATGATGAGAGAGGGGTAATAGTTATTATCGTTACTATCCATGAAGCTCGCGAATGTTTCCCCTATTTTCATAGGGTATCCCCTATTTTGATGGGATAAACGGTGATTCTAGGGATAACAGCCGGTAGGATCACAATATTTTTTTTCCTTTTCAAGCCGGCAGTCCGGATATTACTGCCAATAGTACTCAAGCACATGCACATAGCAGAAAAATAGCAATCAGATTCCCCTGTTGTTGCCGTTTTCCTGGAGAGAATATTAGTTTTCCTCTCAGCAAAACATGAATAATATTCATTATCGCAAGGAAATAAGTTCTTATCTCTGCCGCTACTTGGAATGCCTGTACCTCAGGAGAGGTAATAGGCGATGATGATGATGATGATGATGATGATGATGATGATGATGATGATGATGATGAAGAAAATAAGTGAAAAATAACCATGATCTTAAAGGAAAACAGTTATTATCGTAAAGGAAACAGGGAAAAGCGTTACGGATGCAGAGACAAAACAGCTGTGTGCTTCCCGTGGGAAACAGTTCTACTCCTGAGACAAACATTTGTGATCCTCCGAGACAAAATAACTGTTTTCCTTAATTTCACTGGTTTTTTTTTTTTTCTTCTTCAAGGAACAGTTGGTTTCCTGATAGATTCATCTGTTATACTCTTTAGACACAAACACGTTATCCTAGGTGCGTTCCATTTGACGTTGTGAAACAGAGCCTGTATTCTGACGGACCATCACGGGTACACGTTTCAGCACGCACAGTGCGGTGACTCAAGTCCCTCCGCCACGAATCGCTAAGGTTTTCAAACCTAACTCCCCGAAGCTCGCTCGCTCCCATGGGTAGAAAGGAAGCCCCATTTTGTTAGGTGTGACCGTCAAGTATTGTTTGGGCCAGGGCGCCTGAGTAGTTGGCTCGGTGGTAGAGCATTGTGTGCGATCACAGTCAGACTCTGTTTGTTCGAATCCCAAAGGCGCAGAACCTGAAAATTGACAATTTTTAGTTGCCCAAATAGACTCTCTCCTCTCTCTCTCTCTGTGTCTCTCTCTGTCTCTCTGTCTCTCTCTCTCTCTCTCTCTCTCTCTCTCTCTCTCTCTCTCTCTCTCTCTCTCTCACACACACACACACACACACACACACACACACACACACACACACACACACACAGATAAGACATGCACACAAATCTACACACACACTGAGAGAGAGAGAGAGAGAGAGAGAGAGAGAGAGAGAGAGAGAGAGAGAGAGAGAGAGAGAGAGAGAGAGAGAGAGAATGTAAGCGAAACGAAAGTAATCAACTTGCAATAACTTTGTAGGCGAACCGAAATTAGGCGAAACCACGCAGGAGAAGCGCGAAGTTCTCCTAAAGAACGGGGACGTTTGACTATGCTTTTCATTCTGTTGTTGGTTCTTGATATTCGCGATTACGCTGCAGATCTCGGTTTTGTCCTCTGACGGTAAAACGAATCGATAGATAATCCGCCAGACAACAGGGACAAACAAATTACAAGACAAAACACGACGCGTTTCGACCTCTCAGGTCGTCTTCAGGCAAGATAAACAACATTCATGACAATGAAAACGAAGAAAGAGTAATCAATTATCTTCTCGAATTCGGCGCAAGATGAGCGCTTCTAATGGGACGTTAACTCTCAGACGGAATTCGTGTGTTTCCGTCTTGGTTTGTTTGTTTGTTTGTGTTTTAGTTTTTGGGTGTATATTTATGATGTATCAAAAACAAATTGAACTCGTCTTAAAACGTCGAAGTACTACATCCGCCAAACATGAACAAACGAATCACACGACATGATTCGTTTGCTCATGTTTGGCGGATGTAGTACTTAAACTTTTAAAGATTTGTTTAGATTTCCGCCTACTTGCATCGAAAACTGAACACGATCAAAAAACAAGTTCTACCAGTTCTGACTGAACTTAAGTGGTTTGTATCCAAAAACAAATCTGATGAAGAAATTAACAGGAAATTGCGAGCACGGAGACTGTCCTCTCGTTCATTTTCCCTCTCTGACTGACTGTCTGTCTGTCTGTCTGTCTCTTCTCTCTCTCTCTCTCTGTCTCTGTCCGTCTGTCCGTCTGTCTGTCTGTCTGTCTGTCTGTCTGTCTGTCTGTCTCTCTCTCTCTCTCTCTCTCTCTCTCTCTCTCTCTCTCTCTCTCTCTCTAGGAACCAGGAAACGACCTTCAGGGGAAAGTGCAGACCCCCCAGACAGGCCAACGTGCCTGTGTCCTGGAGGAGGTGGGTGCCAGTGAAGAGGGGGTTGGGGGAATACGTTTGAAGCTGCAAGTTAACTGACACGTGGCATCCCTCCCACCCATCCCCCCACCCCCACCCCTTTTTTTTTTTTTTTTTTTTTTGTAACCTCTCATTTTGGGATTACTTCTTGTTTCTCGCCTCAGCTTGTAAGGGAAGGTGATTTATGGATGTCATATTTCCTGCTGTGTTACCGAGTTCGTGACACAACATGCGCGCGCGCGCGCGTGTGTAGCTGCAATGTGTGTGTGTGTGTGTGTGTGTGTGTGTGTGTGTGTGTGTGTGTGTGTGTGTGTGTGTGTGTGTGTGACTACAAAATGTGTACACGTTCGTTCGTGCGTGCGTGTGTGTGTGTGTGTGTGTGTGTGTGTGTGTGTGTGTGTGTGTGTGTGTGTGTGTGTGTGTGTGTGACTACAATAATGTCTCAACAGGAACACGAAGGCCGAATTTTGCTATCATCAACAGATGCGAGAGATCAACAATAATGACTTTGTAATCATTTCAAAGCAGGCTCTGTGGAATGAACATCTGTGAGAAAAATCTGCCGTAGATGCAACCTTCAAAAGCCATTTTCAGTCTCCTTTTTCTTTTGTACCAGGCAAATTCCAAAGAGTTTACGGTCAGTATGATTATCTCCTATTCTTCTATGGATTAATCACCAGGAAATCCGATTCCTGGAACAGTTCACTTTAGTACCGCTAGATTATACGCCTATGATTTCATGAATTTAGATAAAAGAAAGTTAGGGAAAGGCTTCTTTATTTGTGGTGCATTTTCGTCAGATATGAACAAAATAAGGAACATATTTGTGTCTTGCTAAAGTTATTTCATAGCCAGCCGTGGCAACCCCCCCCCCCCCCCCCCCCCCCCCCCCATCACTATCTCCCGCCTCCTATTCCTATCTATCAGGGCAGAAAATACCCCCTGAACACTGAAGTAGATTAGTTCTTATTCCTCCGGCTTTGTCTTTGATCCCCATGTTGCATGGAGAGAGTCTAGTGCTGGTTTACCTGACAAAAAGTACACTGCCAAAGCACGGATTATTGTTCGCAACCGTCCCGTCCGTCTCTCCGCCTCCCCCCGCCCACCACCTCTCTCTCTCCTCTCTCTCCCTTATCCTTCCCTTTTTCCAGTATCTACAGGAGAAAGAGAGAAGACATACCCCCGAGGCTGTCTATGATGGTATCCAAACGGCGCAAGAGAGTGAGTTGCTTAAAGTATACCGGGAGAGTGAGCTGCATAAACTATCCTGCGGAAGGTTCTTGTGAGGGCGTGCCCCTACTCTTCTTCGTTGGCACACGTGTCTAGGCTTTGCGAACACTTCAAGGCATTGTAGCCGCTTTGACCGCGGATTAGGATCCCACATGGTGTACGAGGTTTCAATGAAACCTGAAGTCCAGACGTCAGCCTGGTGTGTGTGTGTGTGTGTGTGTGTGTGTGTGTGTGTGTGTGTGTGTGTGTGTGTGTGTGTGTGTGTGTGTGTGTGTGTGTGTGTGTGTGTGAGAGAGAGAGAGAGAGAGAGAGAGAGAGAGAGAGAGAGAGAGAGAGAGAGACAAGATCAAGACTCAACTGTTTCTAAGATATATGATCGGTCGGGGGACGAATCCAAAACAACGATATCTGACTGAGAGTTCACAATGTAAAATTGCATGGGAATATTGGACGTCATTCTGACAGCAAATGCTTTTCTTTATGAACATTGTGAACTCGATGGAAATAGTAGAAATTATCATGAAAAAAATGCTTTTTTTCTGTGAAGATTATGACCTGGGTAAGATTCCTGAAGTCATTGTGAAGGCGAATGCTGTTATTTCTTTTTTTTTTTTTTTTTTTCTTTTCTTGTAAATTGTTGGAATTAATGAAAGCCATTTTATGGACAAACGCTGTCATTTATGAAGATTGTAAATTACACTATAACATCGGGAGGCATTTAAGAAAAAAGAAGATTGTAGTTTACGCTATAGCATCAGGAGTCATTTAAGATAAAAAGACTCCTCTGTATGTTTTTTTTTCGAATTTTTGTTTGTTGCCTTTTTTTGTTGTTGTTTTTTTGCTGTGCTTTTTTTGTTTAAGTGTTCAGCACGCAACGTAGTTCTGGTCACGGTACATAAAATCAAATTCAGAGCCCGGAGAATCATAATAAGCTTACATTATGCCCTAGCTGGCAACTATTGCAGCTTCGTATCCCATGGTTCCCACGTTTTGACTTTGCCGGCTGCGGTTATAGCTAGATAGTCAGTTAATAGCCAGACCCTCCGCAGGACGTAAGCAATGATTAAACTGATCTCCCAGACAAGCTCGGTAATAACAGTTAACAGACGTACACAATGCCGGGAAGATTGCAGGGTTTACTGTAATTTTAGATTTTTATATCTCTGTAGATGTGGTCATAATTCCATGCTGGTGTTTGGAGATTTCGTTGTTGACAGCGGGAAGGATGGCGTGTAAATTGCTGGCTTTTATGAAAGGCTCAACGACTTCTGAGTAATCTGACGACAGCGAGTCTTTGACGTAAGTTTAGTGAAGGGGGATGGTGGGTAGGATGAGAGGAGGAGGAATAGGAGGGAGGTGTAACACACACACACACACACACACACATACACTCATCACCCCTCCCCACTCACTCACACAGGGAGGTGGGGGACAGAGGGGAAATGACGTGGACAGGTAGGTGGGTTGGGGGGCGAGAGTATCTGGGGGCGAGAGTATCTTCAGAGAAGTAGAGGGGACAGGAATAGTATCTTCGTGTTTTATTGGTTGGAAATCCATTGCACATACTGTGGGCATTCACCTCTTCCTGTTGGTCTGATTGGCTTTGTGTCTGCATTATGTCCACGGGTTTACTGTGTGTCCACCATACTGGTAAATAGAGTTAAATGATCAAGTTTGAAGCAGGCACAATGTGCACAGCTTGCAGGCAAAGCCTATATTCTGGCAATAGGCGCACCTTACTGAATAGCAGGCAAGCACCTTGCATACTTGGTTGCCTGAGAGGGCAGCTAACCCACTGGGCAATCCTCTCGCCCGGTAACGCTTAGTTAGCCTACCTGCTCAAACGAACTGGAGCCTGACGAAGGCAAATAGTGGGAACACGAAGCGAATTACTTCATTCTTTCCCTTCTGCTTCTTTGATCTATGAGAAAAGCTGAATAGTCCGTAAACTTCAGGACAGAACCGAGCGGTAACTCAAAAATCACTTCGTTTTCGCTCGTTGTCATAAATGGTTGTTGTCATGGTAGTGTGTGTGATATGGGTTTCTGTTTCAAGCCATAGTTAAACCTCGTCTCTGTTTGAATTAAAGCCCAGTTTTTTCTTTACTGTCTCATCTTCATGACTTCAGTGGCATTACCCCTACACGACTTATTTTGGATCCGGCTCCCACGGTACCGGCAATCCACAGTTAGCAGTCACTGTCAAGGCGTTATGAGGCAACCCACCAGAGGAGACACAGCACGTCTGTCGAACCACTTTGATAGTATTCAGTGGTGCCTCTTTTGATCCAACATACCCAGGGCACCACCTACTAACCCCCCCTTCTCCCTCTTATTACGGACGACATTATTGCTTAGTCGCGGAGTAAGCGCCCACCCCCCTCCTTTCCCCTACCCATCCTCCTTACGGAGGGCGCCATCACGTCCCTCCAACGACAGTCTTGATGAACTTGCCGACACTGGTGACCTCGACACGACCTCAACAAGGACGTACCACGCAAAGAGGAAATCGAAACTGAGGTCACCACGAGAACAGGGCATGAAGGGCCACGAAAATAAAAATGATGTCAATCGATGAGGATGAGGACGATGAAGATGTCAATCAATCGATGATGATGATCGATGAGGATGGGATGAAGATATCAATCGATGAGGACGAGGACGATGAAGAGATGATGAGGACAGCGTTCCATTCAATCTGAGACTGCATGGCAGGGCTGCACTGCTACGCTAACTACGCTAACTGTCTCGGACCAACAATGACGGTACAGTGTCGCGCTGCTTTGTTTTTGGCATAGTCTAATAAACTTTTTACTCAAACAAAAACCTCAGAAAATTCTCTGAGGCGTTACAGATTGTGTTGGCATCGTCCGATAGAGATCTGCCAGCAAGGGAGCTGCAGTATCGTTTGAGTGACACGTTAGATTGGTATGGTCGAGGAAATCTGTTTAAACCAAAAGCAAAAAAACTTGTTGTATACTGAGGGGGCATTCTCAAACAAAGTTGTTTGTTTTTTGTTGTTTTAACTAGAATCAGAAGTCTCGTGGTCGTGATGAACTAGCACTTGTGTTATAACGTTGATTTTCACTGAAGTTTAAATTTCATTGATTTATTGCATTGTGTTGGTAATGTAAAACTTAAGTCAGGGATATCAAGTTGTCATATTTTGTCGTGCTACCATAGTTAAAAAAACAATTCTGCTTAGACCAAAAATAGAAGCTATTGTTTCACTATTTTGTACTGGCAATGTGTAAGAAAATTCTGTTTAAAACCAGTGTCAAACACACACACTGCTGGAAAGAGAGAGAGAGAGAGAGAGAGAGAGAGAGAGAGAGAGAGAGAGAGAGAGAGAGAGAGGAGAGAGAGAGAGAGAGAGAGAGAGAGAGTCCCTTCATTCCTTCCTTCCCTCCCATAATTCCACCAAACAAATTCAACAGCAAGACGTCTGTTTTTCTCTATGTCGATTGCCATTAACGAACCAACACTACCTGTCAGAATTGCCATTCTCCTGCCGCTGGCACAACATTTCTCCTTCTTAATCCCACTTGCAAAAAATGGGAAAAGAGAGAGAGAGAGAGAGGAGAGAGAGAGAGAGAGAGAGAGAGAGAGAGAGAGAGAGAGAGAACGTTGATGCGTGGGTAATCGTTGACTGTGGAGGCAGCCAGTATATAGAAGTGATTACCGTGTCAATATTGAAAGGTCGCCTGCTTTTTGTTTTGGGAGGACTAGTTCTTCTTCCTTACGCTTATCAGACTTGTCTGGCCGAGCGTTCTGATCGCCTTTTTGTTTAATCCTCTGCTTGACTCTTTTTTCTCTCTTTCACACCCCCTCCCTCATCCTCCACACACACACACACACACACACACACACACACACACACACACACACACACACACACACACACATACACACACACACACACACACACACACACACACACACACAGACACACACAGAGAGAGAGAGAGAGAGAGAGAGAGAGAGAGAGAGGAGAGAGAGAGAGAGAGATCATTAAATATTGGTCGTTTTCTGAAATTCATTAATTTTGTCAACAAATTAATTCAGAGAGTAAAAACGGAATAAA
>JADBJO010002180.1:122500-125000 GCA_016801955.1 Conus betulinus
TGTGTGTGTGTGTGTGTGCGTGCGTGTGTGTGTGCGTGCGTGTGTGCGTGCACGTGTGTGTGTGCGTGCGTGTGTGTGTGTGTGTGTGTGTGTGTGTGTGTGTGTGTGTGTGTGTGTGTGTGTGTGTGTGTGTGTGTGTGTGTGTGTGTATGTGTGCGTGCGTGCGTGCGTGCGTGAAAGAGTGCGTGCGCGCGTGTGTGCGTGTGTGTGACTCTGTGTGTGTGTGTGTGTGTGTGTGTGTGTGTGTGTGTGTGTGTGTGTGTGTGTGTGTGTGTGTGTGTGTGTGTGTGTGTGTGTGTGTTAGTTTCTTTAGTTTAACGTCTATTCACTATAAGTGTTATTAGACAAAAAACAAAACAAAAACAAAACAAAACAAAAAACAAACAACCCCCCCCCCATATGATGTGTATGTGTGTGTGTGTGGTGTGTGTGTGTGTGTGTGTGTGTGTGTGTGTGTGTGTGTGTGTGTGTGTGTGTGTGTGTGTGTGTGTGTGTGTGCATGTGTGTGTGTGTGTGTGTGTGTGTGTGTGTGTGTGTGTGCATGTGTGTGTGTGTGCCTGTGCCTGTGTGTGTGTGTGTGTGTGTGTGTGTGTGTGTGTGTGTGTGTGTGTGTGTGTGTGTGTGTGTGTGTGTGCACAAGATAGAGAGGACTGTGTTAGGGACAAGAGGGGAAGGTTGGGATGGGTGCTAAGATAGGCAGATATTTACTTATCCTGGTCGTTTATCTGGCCTTTAGTGTATGTTGATCTGGGGAAGTATATCAAATGAAACAAATTTAGTAGAATTGGAGCATAATGCAGGGAGAGGGGTGGGAGAGGAGAAAGTTTGCGGGTGGGGATGGGGGGCATCAGGGTGGAAGGAGGACGGAATAGAGGAAAGAGGTGGGGATGGGGGTGGGGGTGGGGGGATAACCATATATATCATATAATCGTAACTCTTTCATATCAATGTCGTACAACACAACAATGTTAGTATTTAAAGTACATCAGAGATAGTTACCAAGTGGACCGGAATTAAAAATTTCAGAGAGAACGCGCAAAGTAATGAGTGATTATTTACAATATTTTCAGTGGATAATGGTGCACTGGCTGATAACTGATCTGCTAACTTTATCTTAGGATCAGAGTGCCTAACTCCTGGGGGCAGTGAAGAAGTGGGTGGTTTACAGTAATTTGTTTGCCACATATGCAATGTATATTTTTTTAGAACACTTTGTTCTAAAAGCATTTAATCGGAACCTATACATCAAACTAGTAACATGTCTGGAATGCATTACAGATAAATTGTTTGAAATGTGTGTGCGTGTGTGTGTGTGTGTGTGTGTGTGTGTGTGTGTGTGTGTGTGTGTGTGTGTGTGTGTGTGTGTGTGTGTGTGTGTGTGTGTGCACGCTCGCCCTGTGCACGTGCGTGTAAAGGATTATGAAACTGATCGATTCCATAAACCTGATACTTGGTTTTGTATTTTTTTTTTTTTGTAACATGTCGTATTGTATTGTATTAGTTGCATTGTGTTGTGTCGAACTGAGTTGAGTTATATTGTGCTGGAATGTATTGTGATGTAAAAGACACTTTTGTTTTACGTTTGCATTTTATAAAAACACACACACACACACACACACACACACACACACACACACACACACACACACACACACACACACACACATCCATACACACCTATTGTATTGTACAACGTCTTCATCGCACACACACACCACACACATTGTACACAACACACGCCACACACACACACACACACACACCACACACACACAGACCAAGAGAGAGAGAGAGAGAGAGAGAGAGAGAGAGAGAGAGAGAGAGAGAGAGAGAGAGAGAGAGAGAGAGAGAGAGAGAGAGAGAGAGAGAGAGCATATGCCACTGGGATTCTTCACTTCGCGCAACACTTCACACAGATTGATCAAGGCTAGTCTGACGCCACCTACTTTGTCTTTATTTTTTCGATAAATGTGTGTTTTTTATCCATCTGTCGAAGTAGATTTCTTATACAATATTTTTTTTCTCCGGGCACCAATTTGGCCTTATCACCCCAAGGCGACTATGAACAAGGGCTCTATTAACTCTGAGCTGTCCCGCCAGTATTCAGTTGTCTCCCTCCTCTGCAACCGTTCCGTTACAGACCCGGATGTCTGTTCTCAAAAAAAAGTTATGGAAGCATGTTGTGGCACTAAGTGACCAGTCAACACTAACTAAGCATTAAACCGATGCTGAGCTGGTTGGAAAGTATTTTCAAAGCTGCTATGAACCATAGCTACCTGCACCCGATGAGCGTTAAACCGATGTTGAGCAGGTTTGAAAGTATTTTCAAAGCTACTTACATCCAGTCTTATATGATATGTAATTTTTTGTTTGAATGAAACGAAGAAAATGAGCAGTTTATATCAGTCGAGCTCACGCCTGCACACGACCCAAAACTGACAGATCATTACTATTTTCATTCGGCTTACCAGTTTCCTTCTGCTTAGCACGACAATGTCGA
>JADBJO010002180.1:130000-140000 GCA_016801955.1 Conus betulinus
AAATCGTTGTTGGCCGAGCCTTATTCCTTTTTGGGGGAGGAGAGAGAGAGAGAGAGAGAGAGAGAGAGAGAGAGAGAGAGAGAGAGAGAGAGAGAGAGAGAGAGAGAGAGAGAGAGGAGGATGGTTTGAGGGGGTAGTGGAATGGAATGCGAGGAATGTTGAGACAGGTAGAAGTGATTAAACAAAGCACAGTTAGTATACTGTCGAGACTGAAGCTATTTACCTTCACACTTACATTTGTAGATATAGAGTTTCGTTACATAGCAGACTTTTATGAAGCTTGGTCTGTAATAGTCACGGCATACAAATAAGACTATAGCTTCTGCGGCGATAAGTTTATACCGGCTCGTTTTTCGGTTACTGAATCCTGATACATATTTCGAAAGTTTTCTTGATTTGTTCAAGTTGTACATTGTTGTATATTTTATTTGCCATAACAAAACAAACATTTCTCAGAGTCAGTTATGTTCATCTTCTGCACAATTACGCGTGTTTCCCAGAATTCAGTAGATAAATCTGATCTGGAACCGTTCATTTGATATCTTTTACTTCACCAGTCTTCTTAAATGATTTGTGTCAACACACGTCAGTTTCCTAGCCCCTCTTTCCATTTAACACGATATTTAGGTCCACCTCCTCGTATTCAAATTCTGTAGTAATTTAATTATTGTTCCTTTAGGAGCTTAGCACATCGATAATAAATTATCAGACCTGGGTTCTGTCTCTCTTTTGAACATTTTTTAACAGGACCCATAATTTGTAACAAATTCTTTTAGAATCCATACATTTCAGTGAAAGATTGGAATCTGAAAAAGTTGCCATAATCACTCAGCAAATCTTCTGTAAACAGATTGTTTTTTAACTTCTAAGAAATATTGTGACTTTGCTTTTATTTGAAATAAATTGACACACTATGTTTTTTTCTTTTTTTTAAACAAAAACTGTGAGGCAGCTTTAGTAGCAATCTCTGTAAACGTTTGATTTTGAACAGCACAAGTGACATTCCCAAGCATTTCTGTTCTTTTTTTTATCTTTTAGTTTTCAATGTAAGCCCAGATATTATTTCAAATTTCTGATGGGGTACTAATTGATTTTTCAACAGCTTTTTTCCGCCTCCTTCCAGTGTGAGTTTAGTACTGCCTGCATACTGTAGCATTCTGGTTTAAATGTTTTCAGTTTCAACACCTTCAATATAATTTTTGTCATGATTGCTAAAACTTCGACAAATAAGCCACATGTGTTGTGATATCCGGTCATCCTGTCGACAAAGCCTCCTGATGGCAAAGCAGCTTGTTACTTTGCCATTAATAGAGACTGATGATTCAATAGTCATGTAAAAAGTCTATCCAAAGACAGAAGTCAGGACCCACATCAAAAGCTGTTAAGACCTTGAACAGGAACCCCAAGCGTAGACTATGAAATGTTTTTTTATTTTCTTCCAAAATGAAAACATATGAATGCCTCGGTTTTTTCTTGTTTTAACAAGGTAGTCCATGATATTGTGGATAAGGCGAATATTAATTCTTGTATATCAATTTGGTACGAAATCACTCTACAATGACACGTTCATCATCTATGATTATTTTATGATAATCTATTTCAGTCTACCGCAATGCAAGTGGAGCCACCTTTGTACTCTACATTTAAATGTGATCTTGGTCTCTTGTTCTTTCTGTGATCTTCAGGATTGTCCCCCCTTTACGTACACGTATAATGACTCCTTTCTTCAGTGTTGCAAAGAGTTCCATTTGATCAAACCCGTCGTTTGGAGATCTTATGACATATAGTACCAACTGTAACCAAACAATAACAACAACCACAACAACAACCACAGCAAAACCAGCTTAAAAAATTCATCAGTAAACTTCCAAAGTATTTAATAGTATTCATGTATTTCCAAGTATAACAAACCCCTTCTAAAATCATTTTCCCCTCGAGAGTATTTTTTCTTCTTCCGTTAATTCAGGCAACTACTGATGTAATGTACAGCGACAAAGTTCATCGTTACTTGATAAAAATGTGCAGCGCATCTCCAACGTGTCTTGTATATGTACAATCAGAGCCAGAATGTCTCTGTTCTTCCCGATTATTTGTTACGTAGAAGAGTGTAACTATATGACATTACTCATCACAGACTTATTAACTTGCACACCTGTGCTTTGCTTTAGAGCGAACTGAGGATCTCATACGTGAGGGCTCAAGCTGCGTCACAGGGCCTACGTTCATCGAATACGTTCATCGAATATTCGCTATCTCGGCGTTCTTCTGCTGGATGGCGGAGGCGTGCTGTGACTGCAGTTGCTGCAGCTCTTGCTGCCGCTGCTGCTGCTCCTGCGTCAGTCGGTTCTGCAGCTGCTGCAGCTGTGACGTCACGGAGGAGTTTGTTGACTTGCTGCTGGCTCAGCCTGGCACTGAGGTCATCAACCTGCTGCTGCAGGGTCTGTTCCAGCTTCTTGAAGGACCCCTCGCTCTCCTGGGCCTTGCGGACCAGCTCTTGCTGTTGGACGCTGACGTTCTGCTGAGCCTGCCCGAGCCTGGCCTGCAGACGGTGAACGTACAGCGACCGGTCTGCTTCACTCTGATCCACACGTTCAAACCTGGTCGCCAACTGCGTGTGCAGTTGGGAGGAGACGTAGGAGGGGCAGGTGTACAGCTGATCGCCGTTCCGAGTCTTCATCTGCCGTGCTGTCTGGATGAGCTGCTGAACCTGCTCCTTGCGCCCAGCTGAGCTGGCGCTGTTGTTGAAGACGACGTGGCGGTGTCCACATTCTTGCAGGACCCGTTGCAGACAGGCCGGAGCCGTTTGGAGGATGGTGGTGATAGCCTTGTCCTTCAGGCGGTCCCCGTGTGTGAAGAGCAGCAGGAGGTGGTTGGTGACCTTGTCCTCCAGCATGGCTCTCAGGCGCTGGTACGCAGCGTAGTCTTCCTCCGTGTAACCGCCGACCTCCACGACGTAACAGATGACGTCAGTACCAGGGAACTGGGAGAAGGCGGCCATGACACATTCAGCCACCTGTGTGTTGGTCTTGCCCGTATCGAACAGCCCCGGGCAGTCCATGACCTGAGGAAAGGGAACACCGAGGGGTTTGTGGACACGGAACAACTAAGAACTTGACAGGCGGTTCCTGCATTTCTCTCTGTGTTCTGGTTTGCACCCCCACCCCCACCCCTCCGCTCCCTGTGTCACCAGACCTGTAAAGTTTATGACATTGTACATGTTCGTTTAAGGTTCTCTGTGTTCATTGAGACTCTTCTAATTCCATCTCTGATTTCACAGAAAGTAAACAACAAAAGATGAAATAACCTGTCCGCATCGAATCGTTTGGGTCACCACAGAGAGAGAGAGAGAGAGAGAGAGAGAGAGAGAGAGAGAGAGAGAGAGAGAGAGAGAGAGAGAGCAAACGGCACCCTTTCCATTTGAAATGAAATTCATTTCAGATGACTGTTTTACAAACACTGGTTTATTTTGGATTGTTAAAAAGGATCTCAAACAACACACATGTAAGTACACACTATTGGACGTGATGAAGAGGTTAAGGGGGGGGGGGGGGGGGGGGGGGGGGGTGGTGTTGGTGGAGATGGGAGTGAGAGGACTGAGATGAAAGAAGGGATTTTGTTTTACACAAGTGCATTTGTGTAGGACAGATAATATAACAACAATAATAATGACAATAATGATAATATAAAAATAATGATGTTGATAATAATAACAATTTTAATAATAACAATGATGATTATGAGAAGTCGCTTTTTTCAGATAAAAAAAAAAAAAATCAGTTTTGATAATCTTAATGAGTGGATGCTTGATTACTTCGTGTGGTTCAAAGCTCCACCGCGGATCTGCATCAAATTTGAACGTGTTCGTTCTTTCATCTTTTCGTCCTCTTTTCATCAAGTTTGGTGAAAATCGTGCCAGAAGTTTCTGCGTGCCAGAAGTTTTTGCGTGATCTTGCTGACAAACGAGCAAAAGGACGCCGAAAAAAAAAAAAAAAAAAAAAAAAAACTTCGTGGCGGAGGAAAAAGGAAATGAAATCATCGAAAAGAAGCAGTCAGCCTCACATGCACCTCTGTGAAGGGGAAAAAGAATGCAAAAGTCAGGGAGGACAAAGTTAGCACAGAATGATGCCACAGTTTGATGAAAATTTACCGTATGGTTATGTTGTAAGTAAACACAACAACTGGCACAGGATTTAAGATGACAAATCAGAATATTAACTCTCTCTCTCTCTCTCTCTCTCTCTCTCTCTCTCTCTCTCTCTCTCTCTCTCTCTCTCTCTCTCTCTCTCTCTCTCTCTCTCTCTCTCTCTCTGTGTTGTTAGACGAGTCTAACAGCCCAGAACGCAGCGAGGTGGCAGTTCATTGTCACTGTACTAGGAGATCTTGCATCTCTTTTGATTTACTTTGTTTCACTATCATTATTCCGCTTTTAATCCCAGTACCGTAATAGCACACCCGACCCCCCCCCCCCCCCCCCCCCCCCCACACACACACACACCCCCCCCCCCCCCCCCAACTCAATCAATCCCCTTCCCTCTCAGCCACGTAGTTGTCGCAGTGATCCCTACTGTTGCAGGTGCTGTCGACGTTACAGTTGTTTTTTACATGATGCTGCTGCATCTTTTCTCCGTCGCCTGCTGCGGGCGATCTCCTGGCGCAGTCTAGCCATTTCCTGGCCGCTCTCTCCTCCGCCGCCGCTCTTTCCGCCGCCTCTCTCTCCGCCTGCAGCAGCTTCTGCATGGCAGCCTGCCCTCTCCTCGTCCTTCCGCCTCAGCTCCTCCGCCTGCTGCTGCCTCTGCTGCTCCATCTGCTGCCGGAACTCCTGCTGCTCCCTGTCCAGCCGCTCCTGCAAAGCCTGCATCTGCCGCCTCTGCTCCTGCTCGCTGACCTGCTGTTGCTTGAGAGCTTCCGACAGGTTGCCCATCTGCTTCTGCATCTGGTCCTCCCGGGCTTGCATGGCTTGCTGCCTCTCCTTGTCCTTGCGTTCGAACTCTTCCTTCTCCTTCACCACGGCCACCTCGGCCTCGTCCAGCTTGGTGGTGAGCTCCTGCACGTACTTCTTGCTCTGCAGCTCCCTCTCCTCCACCGTGGACAGCCGCCGGGTCAGCTCTTCCTCCATCTTCTCCGCCACGCTGGCGTACTTGGGACACTTGTACGGCACGTCCCCGTTGCCGGCCCTCAGGCGCCGCACGCTCTCCAGCAGTCGCAAGACCTGAGGCTGCTTGTCGGCCGTCATGTTGTCGAAGACGGCATAGCGGTGCCCGCATTCGTTGAGGACTTGCTGCAAGGTGGGCGGCAGCTTGGCCAGGCTGTCTTCGATGCTCCTGCCTTTCAGGGCGTCACCGTGCGTGAAGATGACGATGACGTACTTGGTGACGTTCTCATCCAGGAGCGCCTTGAGGCGGTTGTAGACCCCGAACTCCTCTTCCGTGTACCTGCCGATCTTGATGACGTAGAAGATGGTGTCGGGTCCCGGGTGCATGCAGGCGACGGCTTGCATGACGAGCGTGGACACCTCCTCCTGGCTCTTCTGGGTGTCGAAGAGTCCCGGGGAGTCCATGATCTGAGGACGGAAGGAAAAGCGGGCACTGTTGGTGGGTGGGGAAGAGGGATGTAAGCGATTGACCGCCGGGGTTACGCTTGCTGCTGTCATATCTGTCAACATGCCTCCACTGAAGTGGTCAGTGATGCCGGCCTTGTAGAGGTATAGTGCTGTGTTTGAGTTTGTCCTCTTTCAGTATGACTATCATTGTATGATTAACTAGTCGATAGAGAGATTAAAAAGGAGAGGCGGAGGGTGGGACAGGAGAAGAAGAAGAGAAGAAGAAGAAGAAGAAGAGAGAGAAGAAGAAGAAGAGAGAGAGAGAGAGAGAGAGAGAGAGAGAGAGAGAGAGAGAGAGAGAGAGAGAGAGAGAGAGAGAGAGAGAGAGAGAGAGAGAGAGAGAGAGAGAGACGTAGAGACAGAGACAGTGACAGAGACAGATTATTCGAAGTGTGTCTGTCTGGCACTGTCTGCCAATCAGTCTGTGACCTATTTAACTGCCTACATATCTATGTATCTGTCAATGAACGTATTATTAGGTTAAAAGATGAGTATAAGCATTTATCTATCTATCTATCTATCTATCTATCTATCTATCTATCTATCTATCTATCTATCTATCTATCTATCTATCTATCTATCAGTGTGTGAGCACATTAACAGGGGACACTGCACGTTAGGTGTTTACCTGGAGGAGTGTGTTCACGTCCATCTTTGCCCTTAATCTGCACATGTTCTTACGCATATGAGTATGTGTGTCCTATGAGTCTGAATATAAATCATCACAAATGATGTTTAATCTATCTATCTATAAATCATCACAGATGATGTTTGATCTAATCTAATCTAATCTAATCTAATGTATGTATGTATGTATGTATGTCTATGTACTACTTAGTATTAATATCATCTGCGGTTAAGGCATGGTGTGTACTTTGACAGAAGATGCCAAATAGTTAACGCATTTTATAGAGGTGTGTGTGTGTGTGTGTGTGTGTGTGTGTGTGTGTGTGTGTGTGTCGGTGTGTGAGAGACAGTGAGAGAGAGAGAGAGAGAGAGAGAGAGAGAGTGAGTGAGTGAGTGTGTGTGTGTGTGTGTGTGTGTGTGTGTGTGTGTGTGTGTGTGTGTGTGCGTGCGTGCGTGTGTGTGCATCTCTGAAGAAGGGTAGCCCTCCACTGGTTGACCAAATAATCAAATGTGCCCCCCCCCCCCCCTCCTTTAACACCCCATTCTGGTCTGCCAGTCAGTCTATCTCTCAGCTACAAAATGACCCACCTCCAGCGTGACTCCGTGGTAGTAGCAGATTTCAGCTGACATTCATCGGTGACGGAGACGAAGGACACCTCTGCATCAAAGAGGTCTTGACCCAGGATCGTGTTGCCCGTGCTACTCTTCCCGCTTCCCGTCTTCCCCAGCAGCAGAAAGCGGAGAGTCTCCTGGCCTGCAAGCAGTATCATGTGTGAGTGAGTGTGCTTCGTGTCGGAAATTGAGATGAACGAACAGAAGAACCGTAGGGAGAGCGCATACCCTGCCACGGTCACATGGATCCTGGATTCGGACCTTAAGATTTTTTCTTTTGGTCTTGGTACGTGTTCCGCCTCTTTCTCTCTCTCTCTCTCTCTCTCTCTCTCTCTCTCTCTCTCTCTCTTTAAAATTAAGTTTCATTTCTACTGGTGTCGCAGGTCTTTGATGACAGACAAAGAAACTGCCAGACACGGGTGGAAAAATCCCTTCCTAACTGGAAGTAGTGACTGTTGCCATGCATTTCACGTTTCAGCAACGCCATTGTAGGGACGGTTAGCTATCTAGTCAAGCCAGACTGTGTGCTGTTCAGCCATGGAGCCTTTTCATGCCGTATGTGTGTCCATTCCTGTAACATGTATTAGCTCACAGACAACAGCCCTGTCACAAATGACCCACCTGACTGGAAGATTGTTTTTCTAGTGGGCAAGTGTTTGTGACGGAGGGAGCTCGCTATTCGGATTTAGCTTTTTACATAACCCTGCCTTCTGGGTACTCGAATGTAAAGCTGCAAATGGGAGAATGACTTATTTCATTATGCCATTCTCGCTATTTCGATATGCAAGAGTAACTCTGGCAAAGCGGCAGAAGGAAAAAGAAGAGGACAGGGAGGAGACTGAGAAGACGAAGTACTTCATTCAGATAGGTTAGACCAAGGATCATCAGGGGACTCGATAAGTAGCTCGCCTCGCTTTGTCACTATTCACTTTTCTTTTTCGGAGTCCCGTTCGCTCATAGATTACTGACCACTTCTGGGCTTCGCAGCCACTGCATGCCGCGTGAGAAGTGTTCAGTTCGCTGGACTGCCCTCTCAGGTAATCGTGCAAGCCAGCTTTTAGCAGGGGCGGCCTGACGCCTGCACACAGCCTCCGCCCGAACACGAATCACCGTGCATAAGCTTCAGAATGGACAGTTTCACACATGTGGCGAACCCGTGAACTATAGGCAGATATGGAGCCACTCAAATGAGCAGGAAGTGATGAGTACTTTCAATATGCGCCAATAAGACTCCAACCAGCAAAGGGCGAAGATACTTATCCCCCTTACATGTAATCTGTTTGTTCCTTCGTTAGGAGGTGCAATAATTCTGTTTTTGCTCTTGTATGGTTTAACGTTAGGGCCACAGTCCCTCCCCGTTGCACCTCTCTCTCTCTCTCTCTCTCTCTCTCTCTCACACACACACACACTCACACACACACACACACACACACACACACACACACACACACACACATTTCTGCGCGCTCGCTGCAACCCGCAACGGTTTGTCGTTCTAGCAATAGCGACACACGTAGCGAGCCGAAGGAAATACGCGAACGAAATAACTGAAGAAAGGGGGAGACCAGGGTTAAGCATGAACAAAAACAGCGGTGACCGTTACTGGCAAGATCTAACACCGAGTACGTTTGAGAGAGAGAGGAGAGAGAGAGAGAGAGAGAGAGAGAGAGAGGGAGAGAGAGAGAGAGAGAGAGAGAGAGAGAGAGAGAGAGAGAGAGAGAGAGAGAGAGAGAGAGAGAGAGAGAGAGAGAGAGAGAGATGAGAGATAAGAGCGAGAATAATGATTGCTGATTGTGAACGATAACTCTCCTTAGAGTTTTTAGCATTCGACCTCGCCCTTTACACATGACTGTGCGTACAAAGGCGCCTCGACCTGCCTGATCCAGAGAGAGAGAGAGAGAGAGAGAGAGAGAGAGAGAGAGAGAGAGAGAGAGAGAGAGAGAGAGAGAGATGAGAGAGAGAGACAAGAGAATTTCTATTGAAAGTGGAAAGAAAAATGCATAGGCATTTAGTCACTTTTTTTTTTCATCCAACGATTGCTGAGAAGAGGAAAATAGTCATGGATGACAGAAGCACACTGACAATTTTGTTTTACATGGACACTAATGCGAAATCGACACATGAAATTCAGCAGAACAAGGAAACAACAGCTTAAAGAAAGCAATTTTTAGGGTGAAAAAAAAATGATGTGAAAAAAACAATATCACACACACACACACACACACACACACACACACACACACACACACACACACACACACACACACACAGAGAGAATTAGTGTGCACACACATGTGCGCGCACGCGCGTGTGTGTGTGTGTGTGTGTGTGTGTGTGTGTGTGTGTGTGTGTGTGTGTGTGTGTGTGTGTGTGAGAGAGAGAGAGAGAGAGAGAGAGAGAGAGAGAGGACAGTTTATGATATATCATTATGAATGAGCAAAGTCTTCCATTAATTTTAAATTAATGTTCTTAATACAAAATTACTTTCAGTAAATAAACATTAAAAGAGTAAACCAATAAACAATATCACACAGTAAACCAATGTGTGTGTGTGTGTGTGTGTGTGTGTGTGTGTGTGTGTGTGTGTGTGTGTGTGTGTGTGTGTGTGTGTGTGTGTGTGTGTGTGTGTGTGTGTGTGTGTGTGTGTGTGTGTGTGTGTGTGTGTGTGTGTGTGCTCTCTGCCCAGTAAAGCAATGTGTGCGTGTGCGTGCGTGCGTGCGTGCGTGCGCGCGCATGTGTGTGTGTGTGTGTGTGTGTGTGTGTGTGTGTGTGTGTGTGTGTGTGTGAGAGAGAGAGAGAGAGAGAGAGAGAGAGAGAGAGAGAGAGAGAGACCGAGAGAGACCGAGAGACAAAGACGGAGACAGAGGCAGAGGCAGAGAGAGACAGAGACGAAGACTAACAGAGAGAAGCAGAGACGGAGACAGACAGACAGACAGACAGACAGAGACAGGCGTACCGAAAGAGACGAGACGGAGAAAAACTCACCGTTAGCACTTCCCATCTTGTCTCTTCTACACCAGCTGGACGAGAATGTTTGCAGGAACTGGACAGCGAGATCAGCAGATGAGTATTTATATTTTCTACCAAAGTGCACTAGTCGTTGGCGAGAAACTGAAAAAGATCAGGCAGGATCATCTGTACGTGTTTTCCACCGAAGGTTGT
>JADBJO010002180.1:157500-161536 GCA_016801955.1 Conus betulinus
GGCAAAGTCGATATCACTGTTTAATTTAAGCCGACTGCAACAAACGCTGTGAACGAGAGGTAGGACGCGTTCATGCCGCCGTGAAATATCTTTATCCATGTTGTAACTGCCAAAGTCAGCGGGACGCAGCTTGATAGCGAACTCTGCCTTCTGCGAAGGTTAGTGTTGGTGAGAATGGTGGTGAAGGGGTGCCGACTGGATTGAAAACGTTTTGGTCATTTTCCCCATCGTTTCTGATGTGCCACGTTCAGACGAATCCCTGTCATCTTAGCATTATTTACTTCTTCTTCAGTTAGCTCATCTCTCTCTCTCTCTCTGTGTGTGTGTGCGGACGTGCGATGTGTGTGCGTGTGTGTGTGTGTGTGTGTGTGTGTGTGTGTGTGTGTGTGTGTGTGTGTGTGTGTGTGGTTTCAAATTATCGTCTCACCGTATGCTATTTCACTATATATAAAGCACAATAATTAGATTAAAACGAAAAAAACAATGGCAACAATAACGAGTAAAATAACTATGTATTAAACAAAAACAAACAAACAGGAAAATGAACTGCAATAACGACTGACTAACACTTTCAGCTTACAGGAAACTGGTAAGGGATCCGCGATTTAATGACACTGCAAATGTGCTCATGTGTGATACATCTATCATGTTCTGTTGCAGAAAAAAAAATATATCAGCCAGTGTAGGCAAAACAGCAGATCGCAGAACAAAAGAGAAAAAAGTCAGTATTTGAAAACATATTATCACAGGTACATGATATATTTTAAAAACATTTTGTTTCATCCTTTGATTGAGTGGAATTGTCATCATTCAACAATGTAAACTAGAGGAAAAAATGTGATGAAGATATCAATATTCTATGATTTTGTTTGAATGGGAATTAGAGGAATGACTGATTTAGGGAATTTTTGCCTGAAACATATCCGGCATTTATTCTGTCAGTCTGCAGAGAGAGAGAGAGAGAGAGAGAGAGAGAGAGAGATTCAGATTCAGATTCAGATGATTTATTCATATAACAGGCCAAGGCCCCTAATGAAGGGGTGTGTGAACACACAAGTACAATAGTTACATGAAATCAAATTACGCCTTGTACAAAAACAAAAGAAAAATTCTTAACAACTGCTGCAGAAGTAGATGAACAAAGTAGGCTCAGTTTAAACAAGGATGGCTGTCTGTAATATTTAGGCTTAATAAACTTTTTCTCTGATGCTTGTGAGAGCTGGGCAGGACAGGACGAAGTGTAATTCTGTTTCAATTGATTTTTTTACATAAAGGACAAAGCATATCATAATCATTACATATGCGATATCTAAAATAATGAGTGGCCAATGCAGATATTCCTAGCCTGAATTTTGCTGTTACATGTTTTAGGTGCCTGTCCATATCTAAGGTTAAGTACGTTTTCAAGTCATGAACATCACAAAAGTTCCTGTAGAAATCAAATCTGCCACTGTTATGAATATGATCAGTCCATTTCTGCCATCTGCAGTCAACCAACCGTTGACGGAAAACACATAAAAACTCTTTAGTATTACCAACCCCCTTGATTCAGCCAAACAAATCCAAATCCGTATTCAAATAGACAAAGGCGCACTTTGGACACCCAGTTACTTTTGCCTTTAGCATCTAAGTCATACAACATATTGTTGTACGCCTTACGAGGAATTCTAAAGTCTTCCATTTGTAACAGTTTCAACCAGTAGCGGATACATCTGACAGCTGAAGTAATGTAAATGGGAAATCGATTAGTTTCACCGTAAATTAGATCATTTGGAGTCCGTCTATCTACACCAAGAAACCTTTTCAGAGCAAATATTTGAACAGATTCACAACAGATAGCCGCTTTTTTTCGAGCCCCCATAGCTCAGAACCGTACTGTACAATCGGTTGAACCTGAGAATCAAATAGCTTTATATAATAACATGAATGAAGAATTATTAAGAACATGTAACTTTTTCATGATACAACAAAGCACAACATTTTTCGCTTTACTCGAAAGGTCTTTGCATGCGCCAACAAAACTCAAGCGTGTTGAGAATAATATTCCTAAATATTTATATGCATTGACAACTGGCATAGGAGTACCATCGTATACCCACCTTTCCCTTACACTTAAATAACCACCTTTACGAAATACTATGATATTACTTTTTTCCATGTTTAACTTTCAACTGCAAAGATCTAGCGGCACGTTGCAAGCTATTCAATTGTGTTTGCAACCCCCTATAACAGTTTCGGACATCAAAACAACATCGTCGGCCAACAGAAGGATAAACAATTCAAAAGCATCGAGCGATAATAAAGCACCATGTTTACCATTGTTGATTACATCAAGAGCTAACTCATTAATAAACAAAGAAATAAGATAGGGCTGCATGCATCTCCCTGCTTGACTCCTCTAGAACAATTAATATAGTCAGTAAGTTTCGCTCCACAACGGACTCTGGTTCTTACTCTATCATACATACATACTTCTAATACATCTATGAGTTTACCTTTAATACCATTTTTTTTTTTTCAAAATGGGCCAGAGGAGATTTCTATTAATGGAGTCAAACGCTTTCTCGAAATCTATAAAAGCTACGTATAACTTCCTATTGTAAAAACTGCTTCTGCACAAGTGCAAGCAATGTAAACATGTGATCAATTGTTGAGTAACCCCTTCTGAAGCCTGCTTGATAATCACCTGTGATATTATTTTCCTCTACCCATTCTTGCAGTCGGTTATTAATAATTGTCCCAAAGATTTTACTACTAATATCACTAATAGAGATCCCTCTGTAATTGTTGGGGTTATTAACATCACCCTTTTTAAAAATTGGCAAAATAACTGATTCAGTCCAGTTTTCTGGAAACGTACTTTTATCAAATAATATATTAAACAATTTCAGAAAGAAATGCATTACCTGATCAGAAGCATGTTTAAATAGTTCACCAATAATGCCGTCAGGGCCAGCCGCCTTGCGATTTTTCAAATTTCTACACGCTATATACTACTTCGTCTTGTGTAATTGGTCGATTCATGTAACTGTGTCATTGTTGGCATCAAGTGTTTGGTCAACACATACGTTACTAACATCAGACTCTAGAAGAGCCTGGAAATGTTGAAACCATGTCTCAATACTGATGTTTATTCCTGGGCTGTCTTCTTTTGAAAGAAATCCTCTGAATAGTATTCCAAAATTCCTTTTGACAGTTTATAGATGATACAAGTTTTTGAACTAAAGAATTGTTGAAGTCTTTCTCTTTTCTCTTCAATAAATGTTTATATTCTCGCCTAGCAACTGAGTAAGCATTTTTTTATCCTCTGTCTTTAAAGTGCGACGACTAATACGAAGTAACCTCCTGGCTTTTCTTTTACTAGCATCACATTCTTTATCATACCAGTCACAGGGTACTTTGTTACTATTAATATATATACACTTCCTCATGCAGTCTGCACTTTCTTTCATGCCATCATTAAACATGTCTAGCGCATAATTTATATCCACATCTAATAAAGTTATAGCAACATCTATCTTTGTACGAATTTCATCACTACATAATGTACTACGAAACAAACTAGCGTGTTCATCATTCCAGACGAGTTTTTCTATAACATGTTTTTCTATCTTATTACAGGCATGTACAGTATTTTCTTTAGGAAAAGCAATAGAAAGCGATACAGGTAAATGGTCAGAATCTATGCGTTCTAAAACATTAAGCATACATGAATCATACAAAAGAGCAAAAAGTTCTTTAGAAAATATGAAATAATCGACAACACTGGCACCAGTTTCAGACATGTATGTATAGCGACCTTCAAGGTCACCTTTACACACGCCATTGAGAATGCACAAATCTAGAGCAGTGCATATATTTAGTAGCAACTTACCGTAATTATTCAATGTACAGTCTTCGGAGTGTCGATTAATACTGAGAGGCCAGCTATGGAAATGTTCAGGTTCTGCTGTTGAGGTCACCATTTAATATCACATAAACATCCCTAGGTAACAATAAATCAACGAGACATTCTTAAGTAAATTAATTCCATTAT
>JADBJO010002180.1:162733-165233 GCA_016801955.1 Conus betulinus
AAATAAATTCAGACACCCTGACAGGTTTGTTGCATTGTATAGCTTTTTTCGCTTCTTTTTTCCCTTTGCTTTACCATTTCTAGTATTCTGTCCTTGTCTGCCTCCTTGTCACCATCGCCATTACAAGAGAAGGGCTGCATCAGAAAATTCAAAGATATTAGGACATCACATTTTGTAAATTTACAGGACAAAGTTTCAGGATGCCTAGCAAAGAAAGCTTCCCACATGGATGTTTGAATTTGAAACAAAAGTTGCTCACTAGCGATACAGAACTGAGGTAAGTCAAGACTTTTTAATATCAAAGTAATAGGTCTGAGAAAATCAACAGCACATTTAGAGATCTATGGAACAAAATGTAGGAATGGATACGAAAAACAGACCCTCTACTCTCTGTCTGTGTCTGTGTGTCTGTCAGTCTGTCTGTCTGTCTCTCTCTCTCATTTTTCTCTGCAATTTTTTTTAGTTTTTTTTGTGGGGCCTCCATCCACCTGTTTCATCCTACCTTTCTTTTCTCTCTCTGTGTTTCTTATTTTGTGAACGTTTTATTCATACCTTAAGTGCAACACTTACATAATTTACTCTCATAAAATGTTTGTAAAGCACAAAATCATGATTGATGAGTTTGGTATGTTGATGTATTGCCATGCAGAATGTGCTTGTGTGTTGTGAAAATATGTACAGTGTAAAATGCATGTTTTTTCTTGCTCTGGTGTTTACACACACACACACACACACATATACATATATATATATATATATATAAAAAATAGGATGGTAAAAGGAAGTTTTAAAATCAACAGGTCTGTTTCGAGCGCTCGCTCTCCTCAGGATCCTGAGGAGAGCGAGCACTCGAAAACAGACCTGTTGATTTTAAAACTTCCTTTTACCATCGTATTTTTAATAGATGTTGCTCCCCAAGGGGTTGAGCACTTTAAGAATTTAATTAGGCATTTTAGTGGTATTTTTTGATATATATATATATATATATATACATATATATATACACACACATACACACACACACACGTGTGTGTGTGTGTGTGTGTGTGTGTGTCTTGTAGCAATACAGAAAGAGTTCATGAAATTAAGAGTAAGATGAATTATTGTAACAAACACACTCTTACATCAGATGAGAAGCAAACTGTCTTACACGGTAGAAACATGATATCACTCAGAAAATGGACGGAATATTTTGTCACATAAGGGAAGTGTTAGTTTCGTAAACAGCACTTTTGGTTCAAGCACAAATACTATTGACGTTTAGTTTAAAACTTAACCCACTTTTAGTTGTGTAATGACTTGTTCAGGATTGAGTTTAAGCTGGTGTACAGCTGGCGACTGTCCTATTTGTCTGGTGTGTGTGACCGTGCAAAAGTCTCGGTTTACAAAAATTTCCACCGGGCCGCAGCTGCGTAAGAAAAGGGAACGTACTCTTTCCTGACAATCTCTTTGTCTTCAGCGGCATGCTTTTGAATAGTTAGTCCCCGTGAATGGCAAAGTCGATATCGCTGTGTTTAATGTAAGCCGACTGCAACAAACGCTGTGAACGAGAGGTAGGACGCGTTCATGCCGCCGTGAAATGTCTTTATCCGTGTTGTAACTGCCAAAGTCAGAGATGGGCGCAGCTTGATAACGAACTCTGCCTGCTGCGAAGGTTAGTGTTGGTGAGAATGGTGGTGAAGGGGTGCCGACTGGATTGAAAAACGTTTTGGTCATTTTCCCCATCGTTTCCGATGTGCCACGCTCAGACGGATCCCTGTCATCTTAGCATTACTTACTTCTTCTTCATTTATCTCATTTCTCTCTGTGCGTGCGTGCGTGCGCGCCTGCGTGCAGGTTCGCGCGCGCGCGGCGCGTGTGTGTGTATCTGGTTTTCAGTTTATCGTCTCACCATATGCTGTTTAACTATGTAAAGCACAATAATTAGAATTAGATTAAAACAAAAAAACAATGGCAACAATAACGAGTAAAATAATTACGTATCAAACAAAGACAAACAAACAGGAAATTGACCTTGCAATACCGACTGACTAACACTTTCAGCTTACAGGAAAACGGTAAGGGATCTGTGACTTAATGACACTGCAGATGTGTTCATGTGTGATACATCTATCATATTCTGTTGCAGAAAAAAATATCAGCCAGTGTAGGCAAAACAGCAGATTGCAGAAAAAAAGAGAGAAAAAGTCAGTATTTGACAACATACTATCACAGGTACATGATATACTTCTTTTTAACAACACTTTATTTTAAAAACATTTTGTTTCACCCTTTGATCAGTAGAATTATCATTTAACAATGTAAACTAGAGGGAAAAAAATGTGATGAAGATATCAATATTTTATGATTTTGTTTGAATGGGAATTAGAGGAATGACTGATTTAGGGATTTTTTTTCTGCCTGAAATATATCCGGCATTTATTCTGTCAGTCTGCAGAGAGAGAGAGAGAGAGAGAGAGAGAGAGAGAGAGAGAGAGAGAGAGAGAGAGAGAGAGAGAGA
>JADBJO010002180.1:172733-182733 GCA_016801955.1 Conus betulinus
CTCTCTCTCTCTCTCTCTCTCTCTCTCTCTCTCTCTCTCTCTCTCATAAATCATCCAAACAACACACAATGTGGGATGTGGTGGCAACAGAAGAGAAACATCATTATTTTTTACTTTCAAAATGATATCTTATAAACTTAACAGTTTTTTTTTCTCTGCAATTTTTTTTAAAAAGTTTTTTTTAGTGGGACCTCCATCCACCTATTTCATCATCCTACCTTTCTTTCCCCTGTGTTTCTTTGTTTGTGAACGTTTCATTCATACCTTAAGTGCAACACTTGCATAATTTACTCTCATAAAATGTTTGTTAAGCACACATCATGGTTCATGCGTTTGGTATGTTGATGTGATGCCATGTAGAATGTGCTAGTGTGTCGTGAAAATACGAACACGTGTAAAATGCATGTTTTCTCTCACTCTCTCTGGTGTTACACACACACACACACACACACACACACACACACACACGTGTGTGTGTGTGTGTTGTAATAATACAGAAACAGTTAATGAAATTAGAAGTAAGATGAATTATCGTAACAAACACACTCTTACGTCAGATGAGAAGCAAAACTGTCTTACAACGGTAGAAACATGATATCACTCAGAAATTGGACGGAATGTTTTGTTACATAAGGGAAGTATTCGTTTCGTAAACAGCACTTTTGGTTCAAGCACAAATACAATTGACGTTTAGTTTAAAACTTGTTAACGATTGAGTTTAAACTGGTGTACAGCTGGCGACTATCCTACTTGTCTTGGTGTGTGTGACCGTGCAGAAGTCTCGGTTTGCCAAAATTCCCCCCAGCTGTAGAAGAAAAGGGAACATACTCTGTCCAGATAATCTCTTTGTCTTCAGCGGCATGCTTTTGAATAGTTAGTCCCCGTGAATGGGAAAGTCGATATCACTGTTTAATTTAAGCCTACTGCAACAAACGCTGTGAACGAGAGGTAGGACGCGTTCATGCCGCCGTGAAATGTCTTTATCCCTGTTGTAACTGCCAAAGTCAGCGGGACGCAGCTTGATTGCGAACTCTGCTTTCTGCGAAGGTTAGTGTTGGTGAGAATGGTGGTGAAGGGGTGCCGATTGGATTGAAAACGTTTTGGTCATTTCCCCCGTCGTTTCCGATGTGCCACGTTTCAGACGAATCCTTGTCATCTTAGCATTATTTACTTCTTCATTTATCTCATCTCTCTCTCTGTGCGTGCGTGCATACGTGCGTTCGTGCATGTGTGTGTGTGTGTGTGTGTGTGTGTGTGTGTGTGTGTGTGTGTGTGTGTGTTCAATTATCGTCTCATCGTATGCTATTTAACTATATAAAGCACAATAATTAGATTAAAACGAAGAAAAAACCAATAGCAACAATAACGAAAATCATAATTACGTATTAAACAACAACAAAAAAAAGACAAACGGGAAATTCAACTTGCAATAACGATTGAATAACACTTTCAGTTTACAGGAAACTGGTAAGGGGTCTGTGTCTTAATGACACGGAAATTTGCTCATGTGTGAAACATCTATTACATCCTGCTGCAGGAAAAACAATATCAGCCAGTGCAGGCAAAACAGCAGATCGCAGAAAAAAAATAGAAGAAAAAAGTCAGTATTTCAAAACACATCACAGATGCATGACATATATTCTTTTCAATACTTTCAGTAGAATTATCATCATTCAACAATGTAAATTAGAGGAAAAAAATGTAATGAAGATATCAATGTTTCATAATTTTGTTTGAATGGACATTTGAGGAATGACTAATTTGGGGCATTATTACCTGAAATATATCCGGCATTTATTCTGTATGTCTGGAGAGAGAGGAGAGAGATAGAGGAGAGAGAGGGAGAGAGAGAGAGAGAGAGAGAGAGAGATGAGAGATTAGAGAGAGGTCTCGAGAAGAGAGAGAGAGAGAGAGAGAGAGAGAGGAGAGAGAGAGAGAGAGAGAGATCTGTACGTGTGTAGGAAGGAATTCTGTTTTACGTCTCGTCGCACATATAGGTGACTGCAGACGTATAAATAGCATAGTGTTTCACAATTCTAGACTATTATCATAAAATTGGAAATGAAATGAGGCAGTGAACAGTAAACAATAAACAGCAAACAAGTGGGGTAGTCTTTGCTCCCATAAGGAAACCTAACACATAGTAACTTTTATTCAAGACTGGCACAGCCTTTTAAACTTGAATAAAGTCAGACAAATACAAAGACGAACAATCTAATAGTGGGGGGAAAAACAAGCGCAGGCCAACAACTAAATTGTCTTCATAGTAATGACTTGGCAAAACTTTGAACTTAAGGAGGGGGGGGGGGGGGGGGGGGGGGGGGGGGCGGTGGGGCCTCATTTCATTTCCAATTTCGTTTTGATTAAATCAAGGTTATTTGTATTTGTTTGTGTCTGTCTTTGTGTTTGTCTTTTGATCTCCCTCGCATCCTTGGGTGGATCCTCAAGCGCAGGCTCAAAGATTGCCCCCCTACATTTTATACTATTTGCATAATATCTGTAGTTTTTCAGCAACTTTTTTTCCTCCGCACACTTTCGTTTGGTTTCCTTTACTACTCTTCGCTGGCTGCTTCGGGGGTGCTATTGGATTCTTTTTTGCACCCTGATGGTGAGAACACCACGGTATATATGGACTGTGGTGTGTCTCTATTTAACGCCAGGAGCGCAGCCATAGCCAGCCGTGTCTCCCTGATGAGTCGAAAGGCCCGACTCAGCGGTAGGCCTCGGAGGCAGGCAATACAAATATATCTGCCTTTAAAAGGGATTGCGATGGGGTTCCCTTATGCAACCAGTGAAGAGTTTTCATATTTTTTTAAATTTCATGTTCCCGGTTTTTACATTTTCAATCTCCTGCCGCCCCTCTGCCCTTCTTAAGTTCAAAGTTTTGCCAAGTCATGCATCAATTGCGATGCAGTGTGCCACATTGACACAGTTTCTGTGTCTGATCAGACAGTGTGAAAGGGCATGGATTACCATCAGGGCATCTCAGACTTCACCAACATTTATCAAGACCGATTTTTCATACAAAAGCAAAGTACCATCCTAGAGCTCCCCTCCCTCCTACCCCTTTTTCCCTGTTTTTTTTCGAACAGACGAATAGCCGGGGAATTGTTTGTAAGATCACGAAGAGGGGATCGTTCAAGATCAGTAATTTAAAACAAGTATGGAAGAGGTATGTGACCTCCCCCTACCCCCAAATTACAAACAAAGTAGCCAAAAGTATGTTATACTATTGTCGACAGAGATTTGAGAAGAAAGTTTTATAAAACATGATTTTTTTTTTTTGCGATTAAATTCGGCTCTTTAAAAACAAAATTTTGAAGGGGTGTGATAATGAAACAAGGTCAAGTATCTCCTAGAGCAAAAGATGACAGGAGATCGGGTGTGATAGAGACAGCCACCCCCCCACCTCCCTGCTACTTCATTGCCTTGAGTGATTCAAGGAAAATTTAAGTATGTGCTATCAAACATGTCTGCTTGAAATTCGGCTGACATTCTTTTATCTTACTCCGTAGTCAATTACAGAATCCCCCAAAGAATTGCTTTGTTGTATCTCTGTTGAAAAGGAGACATACTAATGCATACTGCCCTGAAACAGAATAAAGAAAAGTATGCACAGCATTAACCACCGCATTGTCCGAAATAAGAAACGAACTGAGGAAAATAACGACGATAGTCGTTATCAATAGAGTAGAAGTCAAAAAGAAACTCTCTTTCTGTCTGTGATTAGAGGATGAGGTTGGGAGAAAGAGACGGAATGGAAAAATGTGAGCTTGTGTGTACTTTTTTTTTTTTTTTAATATTGCACAGCCCACCACAAAACTTTAGTTATTACGGCACAACTCACCCCAAAGCTTTCATTATCATAGCACAGCCAACCACAAAGACTTAATTATTATTGCACAGCCATCACAAAACTTTAGTCATTACAGCACAACTCACCACAAAAACTTAATTATCATAGCACAGTCATCACAAAACTTTGATTATCATAGCATAGCCACCACAAAGCGTTAATAATTATAGCACAGCCCACCACACAGTTTTTTAACTATTATAGCACAGCGCTCCCCTCTCCCCAAAGCTTTAACCGTTACATCACAGCCACCACAAAGCTTTCATTATTATAGCACAGCCACCACAAAGCTTTCATTATTATAGCACAGTTATCACAAAGCTTTCATTATTACAGCACAGCCACCACAAAGCTTTCATTATTACAGCACAGCCACCACAAAGGCTTTCATTATTACAGCACAGCCCACACAAAGCTTTCATTATTATAGCACAGCCACCACAAAGTTTTCATTATTATTATAGCACAGCTTTTATCACAAAGCTTTCATTATTATAGCACAGCCACCACAAAGTTTTCATTATTATAGCACAGTTATCACAAAGCTTTCATTATTATAGCACAGCCACCACAAAAGCTTTCATTATTATAGCACAGCCACCACAAAGCTTTCATTATTATAGCACAGCCACCACAAAGCTTTCATTATTATAGCACAGTTATCACAAAGCTTTCATTATTACAGCACAGCCACCACAAAGCTTTCATTATTATAGCACAGCCACCACAAAGCTTTCATTATTATAGCACAGTTATCACACAAAGCTTTCATTATTATAGCACAGCCACCACAAAGCTTTCATTATTATAGCACAGCCACCACAAAGCTTTCATTATTACAGCACAGCCACCACAAAGCTTTCATTATTATAGCACAGCCACCACAAAGCTTTCATTATTATAGCACAGTTATCACAAAACTTTCATTATTATAGCACAGCCACCACAAAGCTTTCATTATTATAGAACAGCCACCACAAAGCTTTCATTATTATAGCACAGCCACCACAAAGCTTTCATTATTATAGCACAGCCACCACAAAGCTTTCATTATTATAGCACAGCCACCACAAAGCTTTCATTATTATAGCACAGCCACCACAAAGCTTTCATTATTATAGCACAGCCACACACAAAGCTTTCATTATTATAGCACAGCCACCACCACAAAGCTTTCATTATTATAGCACAGCCACCACAAAGCTTTCATTATTATAGCACAGCCACCACAAAGCTTTCATTATTATAGCACAGTTACCACAAAGCTTTCATTATTATAGCACAGCCACCACAAAGCTTTCATTATTATAGCACAGCCACCACAAAGCTTTCATTATTATAGCACAGTTATCACAAAGCTTTCATTATTATAGCACAGCCACCACAAAGCTTTCATTATTATGCACAGTTATCACAAAGCTTTCATTATTATAGCACAGTCACCACAAAGCTTCAATAATTATATCACACAGCCCCTCCCCCCTTCCCTCCCAAAGCGCACGGGCGCGCGCGCGCGCGCACACACACACACACTTAACAGTTTTTTTCCTTGCTTGTGTTTGAATTAGCCCAAACCGTTTTTATTTTCATGAATGCGCGCGTGTTTTACCCCCCCCCCCCCCCCCCCTTACACTTACACATGAGAGAGAGAGAGAGAGAGAGAGAGAGAGAGGAGAGAGAGAGAGAGAGAGAGAGAGAGAGAGAGAGTCAAATTCGAATGATTTACTGATGAAAGGGTTTGCTCATATCACAATGAACATACACGTCATATATGTGTACAAACATGGCAGAATCTAACATTCAGAGGAACAAAACTAAACGAAAAGGTCGTATAGAATGAAGAGAAAATGAAGAGAGAGAGAGAGAGAGCGAGAGAGAGAGAGAGAGAGAGAGAGAGAGAGAGAGAGAGAGAAGTGAGGGGTAAGACTTGTATGAAGGAAGAGAAGTGTAGGAATGAGCTGAAGAGAGAGAGAGAGAGAGAGAGAGAGAGAGAGAGAGAGAGAGAGAGAGAGAGAGAGGGGGGGGGGGGGGGCATGAGGCTGACTGCATTTATGTCTGTTATGGTCGTGCTTGTGATAACTGAATTTGATAAACATGCACGGTTTCCAAATCCACAAAGCAAAACACGTTTTAACACGGAAACCAAAGACAGAAGCCGGATTTTTCTCTTCTTCCTCCACGTGCATCAGCGTGGGGTGTACAATGGTGTCGCCTACTATTTCGTGCAAAAACAAAACAAAACAAAACATTTGGTTTCCTATATTTTGTCCCCAAAAATTCTGTCCCCCCGCTTTTTCATCCACAAACATTTGGTTACCGACACTTGCTTTCAAAATACTTGGTCCGCAATATTTTGTTCCTAAATATCTGGTACCAAAAATCTCGTTCCTAAACGTTTGGTTCCCAGTATTTCATACTCAATGACTTTAGTACTACAGAGTACATGAGTTCTCTCTCTCTCTCTCTCTCTCTCTCTCTCTCTCGTGCGTGCATATGGGGTGTGTATATGTGCATGCGTGCGTGCGTGCGTGCGTGTGTATGTGATTGTCGGCCTTTGTGTTTCATTTCACACATAAAATCATTGATTAGTTTAGCGGTGCTGTACATTGAATGTCTGACGCCAGTGCGTGCGGGTGGTCAGGCTGATGGGAGAAGGCGTCAAACTACAGCTCTGGTTTCAAGGAGGAGGTGGCAGAGTGGTTAAGGCGCTCGTCTGCCTGTCAATGCACGTGAGGTTCGCCTCGCCCTTTCTCCTTAGTCTGGCTGGGAGACCGGACTGAGCGCCTAGTCTGTCAGATGGTGGACGACAAGCTGGTGTAAATTGTTAGGTTCCCTTTCCCCGTGTGCCCCTCACAGGTCTCTATATACCTTACTTATACAGGGCAACAAAACCGCGATAAAAATAAAATGGCAAAAAAAAAAAAAAAAAAAAAAAAAAAGAGAGAGAGAGAGAAAAAGGAGGTGAGGGAAAAGGTGACGTGCCATGGTGAACAGATTCAAAGCCCAGTAGAAAGGGAAATGAGTGAGGTGGCTGTTCTACTTATTTGATTCTGAGCTCAATCTGCGAAAAGTGTTCAAGCCCAAAACATCAGAAAAGAAAAACAAGAACTGAAGCAAACGAGTGTCAGGGAGAGTGGGGGACCATAAGACAGCCTTTCATCACTTGTTCCCAAGTGAGAAACTGTTCTTTATAATACCCCGCATGCAAAACGATCACTTTTTGATGGTTTTGTGTCTCTGTATAGTTTGGTAAATGACCTACATAGAAACGCCCCCTTTTTTTCTCATCTGTGCATTTCTGGTAGCTTAACTTTTTTCAGTGTCTGTCTCTCCCCCCCTCTCTGTCTTTTTTTTACCCGGTGTTAAACTATATTATTTCGGAAAGGGTTTGGAATGCGAATGGGAATGAATGTTGTCAACGACTGATACAGCGCCAACGGCAGAACTGTAATGAACATTTTCAAGACGATGACTAATTTTCGTTGTGTAGAACTGTAATGAACATTTTCAAGACGATGACTAATTTTTCGTTGTGTAGAACATTTAAGTCAGTCAGTAGCTGTGAAAAGAATCTTCATTTTGGCATTGACAGATATTTCACACATCTTTTAACAAACTCTAGATTCGGATGAACTAACATTGTAATGTATCGCAAGAGATATAACAAACCTTTGAAGAATTCTTTGATATGCCCTTAGTGCCAAACTCTAAAAGAAGATGTGGGACATACGTTGTCTTGCTGTCGTCGACTCTGTGATCTTGGGCACAAGTACACACCATCAAAGTTTTCTGCAAACTTTCCCTTTATTCCATGTAGCCTAACTGGTGACATGTAGCAGCAGCAACATACTGGAGAATTTATGCTTTTTTATCTGTATCTGTGTAGCACCTTTTAACGGCGCACTTAAACAAATCTTAAATAAATGTCAGCGAACCGCCCAGAGAAACGTGGACAAACGAGTCACAAGACAAAACACAACGCGTTTCGACCTCATAGGTCTTCTTCAGGTGAAACGAAAACGAATAAAATAACGAGAATTCACTTAGCTTTGATCGCTTCAGATTTCAGCGCAAGGAAGATGTAAATTGTTAGGTTCCCTTCCCCCCTGTGCCCCCCACAGGTCTCTATATATCTTACTTATACAGGAAAAAAATAGATATTCAGAGCGCCTTCTTCCTTGCGCTGAAATCTGAAGCGATCAAAATTAAGTGAATTTTCGTTATTTTATTCGTTTTTGTGTTACCTGAAGAAGACCTAAGAGGTCGAAACGCGTTGTGTTTTGTCTTGTGACTCGTTTGTCCACGTTTCTCTGGGCGGTTCGCTGACATTTGTTTAAGATTTGTTTAGATTTCCGCCTGCCAGTCGTCTCATTTTGCAACTAGGCGCACTTAAAGGCGCGCTAATGTAGTTAAAGAATGGTAATATCGAAGCATGTAGGCCTACCTGAAGTATTCTTTTGTTAAAAGACGTCAGAAATTCTGTTCTCAATATCTTGATACGTCTTTTTTTATTGTCATGTGTCACTGTACATGACCCCCCCCCCCCCCCCCCCCCCCCCCCCCCCCGCGGAAGAGGCCGTGGTCTTTGCTGAATAAAACATTTTTCCCGTTTATTACGTTCTCTCTCTCTCTCTCTCTCTCTCTGTGTGTCTGTGTGTGGTGTGTGTGTGTGTGTGTGTGTGTGTGTGTGTGTAGTGTGTGTGTGTGTAGATGTGTGCGCATGCATGCGACTTCATTTATCTATTAAGGGAATGTCCTTTGACATTAATTTTACTTAGAGCAGTATAAACAGGCAACCTCAATATTTTTTTCCAACCCAACCATCTGCATAATTCTACTACCACCACCACATCATCATCATTACCATTATCATCATCATCACCATCATCGTTTTTGTTTGTATTAGCATCGTCGTCGTCATCATTGTGAAAGATATTTACTGGCGTATTTGAGTAAAGTTGTCTTTCGGTCTGACTCTTGTCTGTCTGTCTGCTTGACACCCCCCTCCCCCCTCCATCCATCTGTCTGTCTCTTCTGCCTGCCTGTCAGTTAGAGTGTTATGTATGTGTGCTTGCGTGTCGACACTGATGATGATGATGATGATAGAATATAGCTAACAAAATGCAAGGAGTTCTACGCAATTCCTTAATCTATTCATGCACAGACGCCAACCAACCAGAGTGACTTCTTTTTTGTGTTATCAGAATAAAACCGGCAAGACGTGCGCTACTCCACGCTTGCTTCAAGAGAACAAAATGACGTCACGACCTTCACGTGCTGTCTTTGTGTCTCTCGTTTCCTCGATCTCGTATAATTTTCTTATTAAAAAAAAAGAAGACAAAATGCACATAACAACAACAACAACAAAACAATTCCAAGTTGGCAGAAATCAACAACAATTGTACTGCAGCTGAACAGAGCCAGCACGAGAATCAGGCCATTTTTTTTTTAGCCACTGTGCTTTGACTCTGTTTGCAAGGCAAGTCACCCTTTCCCCACCGCTTATCTTTCGTTCATTTCTTTCTTTAGCCACCCTGAGTTTGATTCCCTGCATACATTAAATGTATAGAAATGTGTACAGATCAGTCAGAGGCAGTGGGGGAAAGGGGGAGCCTAACAATTTACATCAGCAGCTTGTTGTCCACCATCTGACTGACCAGGCGCTCAGTGCGGTCTCCCAGCAGATTAAGGAGAAGGGCAAAGTGAACCGCACGTGCATTCACAGGCAGACGAGCACCTTAACCACTCTGCCACCTTTCTCCTCGAAACCACAGCTGGAATTCAACCTCCTCTCCGTTTGCCCTTAGCTGTCCATTTCACAGGCGCTTTGCGACAGACATCCGAGAAACAAATTAAGGAATAGAAATAAATGTACGACTTTATTCCTCCATGATTTTAGTTGTTAATGCAAACATCAGCAGGAGGTAACTGATGAGGACTAGAACAACGAAGAAGGGGAACTGGTAGAGTCGTATTATCTGCTGGAGAACATTAAAAGTGTTTGTATGCGAAAGGAATGGTGGGTCATTCTCACATGAACGGATCACTTAATGTTATGTGACTGGACGCTGCAGCAGATCAGCTGACGAACTGCAGTATTATGGGTACTAATCAGAAGGACCTGCGCATAATTCAGCAGGCCAT
>JADBJO010002180.1:190233-200233 GCA_016801955.1 Conus betulinus
ATAGGAAAGAACGAAGGATAGGCTGGAAAGAGTTAAAAAAGGAAAAAAAAAAAAAAAAAAAAGAAAAAAGAAAAAGAAGACGTGAGGAAAATGACATTTTAAACCAGTCAGGGAACAGCCTGTGGTAAAAACAAACAAACAAACGAACGAACACCACGTAGTTTTAACTCTGCTCCCATAATGAGATAGTTACACGTCCGTAACTCCAAACAAATGCTGCTTATGACATCAAATCGCCTGACACAAATGCCGACATAGAGCACAAAAGGAGACAACACCCCAAACAGAATGCACAAGGCTTGCCCATATACTCTACAGCTCAAACAGAATGTTCTAGGCTTGCCCATATGCTTCGCAGCTCAAACAGAATGTTGTAGGCTTGCCCATATGCTCTGCAGCTGACAAATGCACACACAACAACAACTAGAAAAGAACAAACACAAATCAACATTTATTTCGGGACTGGCATAGTCTTTTCTGATCTTGAATACAGCCAACCAGAAAACACAGACGAACGGAAGCAAATGCAGGTGTCCTCGCTTTGATTGATACGAAAAAAAAAATTCTGTTTACTGTCCCCTGCTTTGTTTAGGAAGAGTCGAGAACGTTCAGGGAAACTAGAAAAACAGATAGAACTCGTACGGAAAACATGAAAGAGAAGAACATTAGAAAACAGTGGAGAAAAATAAGGAGAGGAGGGGGGGGGGGGGGGGGGGGGGGGGGGGGGGGGGGGGGAGGGGGGGGAGGGGGGGGGGGGGGGGAAAAATAGGAAAGGGTGGGGCAAAGGGGAAAAAGAAAAGTGGGAGAGTGCGGGGAAAGGCACCCAAAGGAGGGAAAGTTTAGACAGATAGAAACGGCAAGAGAACTCAGGAACAGATATAGAAAAAGTAGGAAAGATAGTGGATAACCATAAAGATAAGTCGACAAAAAAAAGAAAGCTGGAGGAAAGCAGGGAGCGAAAAAAAAGAAGAAAAAAAAAAAAGTAGGAAAGGTAGTGGTTAATACGAAAAGATAAAGAAAAGCCGAAAAGAAAAGAAAGGTAGAGGAAAACACGAAGCGGTAAAGGAAAGAAGGAAAAGTGGGAAAGATACAGGAAACGAAAAGATAAAAATTTGAAAAAAGAAAGTAGAAAAGTTAGAGGAAAACACGAAAAAGATAAAGAAAAGAAGAAAACGTAAGACAGATAAGAAAACATGAGAAGATAAAGAAACGAAGAGCAACTAGGACAGATATAGAAAACACGAAAAGATTAAGAAAAGAAGAACACGTAAGAAAGGCAATGGAAACCACGAAAAGGTACAGAAAAGGAGAACAAGTAGGACAGATACAGAAAACACGTAAGATAAAGAAAAGAAGAACCAAGAGGTAGAAAAGACAGAGGAAAACACCAAAAGGTACAGAAAAGGGGAACAAGTAGGTAGATAAAAAAAAACAACAAAAAACAAAAAAACAACAACAAAAACCCGATAAGATAAAGAAAAGAAAAAAAGTAGGAAAGACTGGGGAAAATACGAAAAGATGAAGAAAAGAAGAAAAAGAAGGAAAGACCCGAAAAGATAAGAAAAAAAAGAAGACAGCATTAGGAAAGATAAAGGAAAACACGAAAAAAAGACAGAGAAGTAGATAAAGCGAAACGATAAAAAAAAAAAAAAAAAAAAAAACCCGCAAATGAACGTATCAGGAAAGTAACACTGACTCTGCGCATGTCCGGATAGAAAGGAGGATGAGGACCAGGATAGAACTAGGGACAGTGCATTTGTCATGAACAGTGTGGGTAACCAACTGTATTGACTGACTAGTCGCCCAATTTTCCTGATCCCCCCATTACTTCCAGCAACAGACCCCTCCCCCCCTCCCCCCCACTCCTTTCCCTACCCCCCCCCCCCCCCCCCCCCCCCCCCCCACACACACACACACACATCCTCCGAAGGAAAAAAAAATGGACACAAACAGATCAGTCAAAGATCTGAAATGTGGATAAAGCAATAATGTAGTTCTGACCGAACGATATTCGGGTCGGATGAGGAGAGTTAGGGAGGAAAAGATGGAGGAGGGTCGGTGGGTGTAACGGTCTGGTGAGTGTGGCTTCACAGACGTGGTGGGTAACGAACCTCTACCACTTACCAGTCGCTCTGGCTTCCTGTAAAGGAGAATGGGAAGAGAGCAGTCGGAGACCCGAAAGGAATACGGGAAACGAAAACAAGATGAGGGAGAAAGTGGGATAGTGATTGAAGCTGATGGGAAGATCAGAGGAGGAAAAACATATCAAGTCGTTTCCAATTCGCCACGACTGTGGAAATCTATTGAAGCAGCTGGTCGTTTTCGTTTTTCTCTCTCTCTCTCTCTCTCTCTCTCTCTCTCTCTCTCTGACTTTAAGCAAAGGGCATGATCAGAAGCTGAAATGCACGTGATCATGTGGATGCTTTAATGACCCATACTAGAATCGCGCTTTGCAAGGTTATCCACTAGTCAATCAAGAGAAGAACATTAAGAGTTCTTGTCCACGGGGGTACGTATCATCTGCTCCACATCAGAAAATGTAGGACACAAAATTAAGTGCATGCACGAGTGTCATATCTTTCAGGGTTAACTGGAGAATAAAACGCTCACTGCATCGATTTGTTTTCGTGAAATACAGCTGAACGAAGGAGTAAGATCGAGCTATGTAATTAAACTATTAAACAATGTGTCCAAGTTAAAATGGAGACACGGTGTGTAGTAAGCTATACGTTTCTAAGTACACAAAATGCTTTATATGTCAATGTTTACACTGTAATGTTCTTTTCTCTAAGCGCGCGTGCTAATTTACAAATAACTTGTCTGTTGACATGAAAAAAAAGGAAGGGTGACAGGAATGTGTAATGACATGTTTATGAATGGCTGTAAAATCCTCTCCTCCTCTCTCTCAGAATCTCCTAAAAAATAAAGTCAATGTTGCGGACATCTCTGGCTCTCTCTAGAAACATCTGCGGCTCTCTCTCTCTCTCTCTCTCTCTCTCTCTCTCTCTCTCTCTCTCTCTCTCTCTCTCTCTCTCTCTCTCTCTCTCTCACACATTTTTTTTTGGTAGAGGAAAATAGAGCAAAGTTTCGAAAAGTATCTATGTAAAGAAAAAGATTGGGGATCGATTGTGAATGCCATTTAAGTCGGATAAGATTAAAAAGAGAGTTGGAGGAGAGCAAATTTCGTCACACATATTAAAAACAAAATAAAACAAATACAAAATGAAGTGGCACCAGCAACACCACCCCCATTCTTGATATCTTGCATCAAAATAGAGAAGAACTGAGTATTCCGACTTATATGGGTGAAGACAGTTGAGTTGTGTTTTGTCACATGACAGCAATGGGAAACGATTGCGTAATTAGAGGCATGACTGCATACATCATGAGTAGTTAATTATCACCAACCTGTAGCCCTCGCTTCGTAAAACGGCGTGTTCAGAGAGACTGAGGACAGAGGAAGATGAGGGAGGGTAATGGCAAAGGGGAAAAAGTTGGCTTCTGGTGACAGCTGGTGTCTCCGGGTCAGATGAAGATGACACGCAGACTGCTCCAGCCCACTGGGATTGTGAAAATCGATTCTAGCTTCTCATCATTTTTAATTTTTCGTGGGGTTCCGATGTTCTCCCGTCTCACCGCTCCCTTCCATTTCTCAGTTAAAAGCCCCTCTTCTTCCGCCTTTCTCTCTGTCTTTCTTTATCTGCCGATATCTCTTTCACTCTCAGTGTCAATCAAACTAGGAGCATAATCTAAAGTTAATATCAGAAGAGACATCCTAAAGGTCTAACTTTGTCCTCTATACCTAAAGGCTTTAACTCATCAGCAGGTGGCCAATCCGTATCGGCAGGGTATATCACCTATCCGTTTTATTCACCAGGAACCGTAAGTCCCATCATTTCTCACTTGCACACATTTAGCAGCTGACAATGGATACATGAACGAAGAACACCGTACCTAAATGTACGGTCGAAACATGGATAACAAAGTGTAGGTCGTCCAAACCCTTTCCGCATTACCGCAGATGAGTCAGTGAGAGATAACCTGTCTCACATACCACCGATACCACGAGAATGACAACATGCCAGCAGTGTTGTCCTTTGTCATCCCCTGCAGATCCGGTGTTTATGTGCTAATAAAGAAACGTGCCCCAAACACATATAGACATTTCAAATTTGGTGCGTGGGTGCAGTGCATGCTGTTCTACGTAACAGCAACCGGCTCTGCTGGTCAGTGTTGAAGACGATACGTGGCCCGAATAGCGAAAATTGTGAAACACACGATCTGCACGTGCAAACCTTACGCTAATGTCTGTATCTCCTAACACTGGAAAGGGAGGGCAAGAAGAAGATTATAATTATGCCAGCATGCTCATAACCAGTTGCAAGAGGAGACATCAGAAAATAGAGGCACTCGTAGATCGGCAAGGACAATGGATAGAGGAAGAAAGAGACAGTTGACGGACAGTGGTTCGCTTGATTAGTCCAGGTTTAACGTTCACACACTCACCTACCTGATACACCAGACAAGGATCAACGTCCCTGGAGCGTGCAGAAGAAGGGACCTACTGATCACCACACTGAAAACCACCAGAACGACATTCTCTTGAAACGGGCAGTGGATATGTCAATGTTTGAGTTCGGAGCCAGGGATTGTAACCAGTGGGTTTTGGAGCACGGTGATCTCAACCGAGTGAATTACTTTGGATTCACATCAGCTGATACTGGGCCGTTTCCAAGTCAGCTGCGGCGGTGAAGACGTGAGAGGCGAGACAGGCTGATGGCTGCTGCTGTGGGCAAGGAATCACCCTCCGTCCAGCCTCCTCAGGAGACCTCATCAGAAGAATGGAGGAAACGAAGATGAACTGGCTGAAATCCGAAGGGACTACGAGGTAAGGCAAAATGCTGAGTTGTAAAGTTCTAGCTATGGGAGTGCGGAATCATTGTCATCATCATTATTATGACCACAACAATAATGGTAGAAGTAGCGGTAATAGTAATGAGAATAATTTTACTACTACTACTACTACTAATCTAAGCAGCGGCAGGCAGCAGCAGCAGCAGCAGCAGCAGCAGCAGCAGCAGCAGCAGCAGCAGCAGCATTAACAACAACCATAGTAATAATGATAGCAATAAGGATAGTAATAATGATGATGTATGTGCGCGCGTGTATGTGTGTTTGCGTTATCTATCTATCTGTCTATATCTATCTATGTATCTATACACACACACATCTTCTCTCTCTCTCTCTCTCTCTCTCTCTCTATGTGTGTGTGTGTGTGTGTGTGTGTGTGTGTGTGTGTGTGTGTGTGTGTGTTTGTGAATATAACAGACACAGAGAATTAAAAATAAAAACCCAAACGAAGCGAAAACAAAGATTAATCAATCTGGTTCAAAGCCTCTTTCTTCTCACAATCCATTCATTCTTCAACCACACACAGAACAAATATCAGGGATAGTGGTCACAAAAGACTTTTTCCCTCTTTGTTTTGTTTTGCTTCGGTTAGGCTTAGTCATCCCTTATTTTTCCTCTACGCACCACAGATGGCACCGTTTTCTGATTGGTAAATTATTCTGTGCACCATTCTTATTCACCGTGAACCACCATCAGTAAAGCCGCCTTAGTCATTTCCCGGAGTTTCTGTTGGAAGCCAGAGCACGAAAGCAGTCGGCGTTATGAACGGAAACGGATGAATGGAAGGGAACAAAATTGAAGTTCTAATTGTGTCTGATATTTCGATCAGAGCAGGATGACATATAGACAGTTCTAATCCACGGGGATTGTGGCCAGGAATAGCAGCTCATCACTATTTCGTGCTCTCAGTTTCTTACCCCCCCCCCCCCCCCCCCCCCCCCTTACCCTTCTCCCTTTCCCTTCACCCCCTCCTCTTCTCTGTATCTGTTTCGCTGTCTGTGTCTGTTTCCCTCTTTGTCTAACCCTCTGTCTGTCCGCGTCTGTCTCTGCCTCGCTCTGTCTCTGTGCTTGTCGAGATGTCGCTGTCCGCCTCCTTATCAATCTCCCCCCCCCCCTCCCCCACACACACACAATCGAACGAGACAGTAACATTAAATACCAGACAACGACGGTCAACTTTCGTTTCCTTACTGAAAGTGTTAGATGTACGTAACTCAGACTTAAAGTACCTGTTCACCTAACACCTTTGCAGACAATGGTCGTGCAGAACAAAAGAGAAAACTTTCCTTATTAGGAAAGAGGGGGAGGGGAGCGGAGGAGCAGGGCCGAGGGGAGAGGGACGGAGGGGGGAGGATACAGTTGGCTTAGTATGTGGCATAGGATTTTGTAGGATTTTGATCAGTTAACTGGAGACGAAAACTAGAAACTACAATTGGCATGGTTCATTGTTGCTACGCTTAAATGATAATGTGTCTGGTTTGCTTGTGTGTATACAGAGGTCAAGGCATTGGTTTGTTGTAAAGTTGTGACAAGTCAAACTACAGAGAACCACATACAAGAGAGGGAGGTCAAAGAAACGCTTGTCTGGTACGGCTTGTTTCATTCTCCTTCTGACGGCTAGCGGGTGAGTATTGATTTGTGCCTTTTTTACTGTCTGGTATGTGTGTAACGTCTGAAGAATACACATCTTGTGGACATTTTTGCTGGTGTCTGTTGTACTGTGTTAAATCATCGGTACTCTGCGTTCTGTACCGTGTGTTTTGCTTCTCTGTTTTGTGATGTAGGCCTACGTTGAATCAGAGTTATTCTGCGCCGTTTTGGTGTGTTTGCATCTCTGTTTTTGTGACGTATGTTGAATCAGCGCTTTTCTGCACAGTTCTGTGTCTTTGCGTCTCTGTTTTACGACGTATGTTGAATCAGCGCTATTCTTTGTACTGTTTTGTGTTTTTTTGCATCTCTGTTCTGTGTCTTTGCATCTGTTTTGTTTATGTTGAATCAGCGCTTTTTCTGCACGGTGCTGTGTCCTTTTTTGCTGGTGTGTCCTTGCTCTGATTTGTGGGGTATGCGGAATCGGCGTTATCCTCTACTCTGTGTTGTGTTTTTGCTCCTCTGTTTTGTGATATGTGTTTGATTAGCGTTGACTCTGCACTCTGCTTTGTGTGTTTATTTGACCCTTGGCTCGAATCTCTCTCTGTCTCCTTTTGTTGAGAGATTTAAATTAACACAAGAAAGGGGGGGAAAATAGTATCTACACCGCCACCACAACATCACAAACCTCACACCTTTCTCTTTTGTCCTCTCCTCTGTAATTTGGATATCCATAGAATGCTAACGTGTCCATTTTTCTCCAGTAGCCGAGATTATCTTGAGAGACAGAAATGAAACCGGAGAGGAATAGGTGTGTTCATATTCAGAGTCTTACTTTCTGTCGGGCTCTGTCCGTCAGCCTATCCATTTGTCTGCCTGTCTGCCTCTCACTTTTAAGGCTGTTAACTTCCTGTATGTGTGACACGCACACGCGAGCGCGTGCGCCCCCCCCCCCCCCCCCCCCCCCCCCCCCCACACACACATGTACCAACAACCGTTTAGACACACAATCACAAACACTAATACCTTATACACGCAAATACGCGGTCGCTCGCGCACACACACCCGCACAGACATGCCCCGGACACACACACACACACACACACACACACACACACACACACACACACACACACACACACACACACGCACTCACTCACTCACTCACGTGCGCGCGCACGCACATATACACACACATACACATTCGCGTGTGCTGACATTTATGCTCTTTTTTTCTCATCATCTATTAACCTGAGGGGAGGAGCAGAGGTGGGTAAGGGACATGATAGTGGTTTTTCTGTAGAATAATATTGCCCATTTATTCCTTTTCCTTCCTTTCTTTCTGTAAGTCTGTCTTTCTGTCAGTCTCTCTCTGCATCTTTCTGTCTGTCTCTCCTCTCTCTCCATCTCTCCCTGTCTCTTAGCTCTCTGTCCCTCCCCCCTTTCTCTCTTCGTGCTTTCTACCCCCCCCCCAACACACGCACGCACACACACACACACACACACACACACACACACACACACACACACACACACACACACAGAGTGAAACGCGCAGCATCCGGAGAATTCAGCTGACCGGCAGAGCTGTACGGGAGATCACATCTGACCCCGCCCCTCTCTTCGAAATTGACGGTTTGGCTCTCCGAAATCAGAAGAGCGTTCAGGGGCGGTTACCCGCCTGTGCGTCATCTGCTCCACTCTCCGCGAAAGCGTTAATTACAAATTCGCGTGTGAAGGCAACGGCCATCATAGTCTACCGGCTGGCTGGCAGGAGGGTTAAGAACAGTGCAGGGGGGCACGGTTAGAATTAATGCCATGAACGAACCCACTTCTCATTGGGGCTGTTACAGGGGTCTAAAAGAGGGGCACACGCACAGAGAGAGAGAGAGAGAGAGAGAGAGAGAGAGAGAGAGAGAGAGAGAGAGAGAGAGAGAGACGACGGGGGAGGGGGGTGAGAGAGGGACACGCATACACATACACCCACATACACACGCACGCACGCACGCACGCACGCACGCACGCACACACACACACACACACACACCACACACACACACACACACACACAGAGAATGAATGAATGACACTGACAGTGGTAGTGATTCTATATTTAGCGCGTGCACACACGCACAGAGAGAGAGAGAGAGAGAGAGAGAGAGAGAGAGAGAGAGAGAGAGAGAGAGAGAGAGAGAGAGAGAGAACCCATCCCGAACTTGTATCATATTGTGTGGTATTGTATTGTTTTTCTGTTGCGTTGTTGTGTGCTGAATTTTTACTGTAGTTGATGCCCCCGTCCAGCGCGTCGGATTGATGCCCAGTCAGGCACCTTCTGTCTCACCCAGAGCTCTCTCTCTCTCTCTCTCTCTCTCTCTCTCTCTCTCTCTCTCTCTCTCTCTCTCTCTCTCTCACCAGTCTCTCCCACTTCACGTACTCGGTTATCTATCAGGAACACCTTGGGCATCGCGGTTTCGTGGCTCAACAGACGTATTGCAGCGTCTGACAGACTAGTCCGCATGTAGTGACGATGAAACCAGGACGCGCGTTCTTGACCTTTCTCGCCTCAGCCGTTATCTTGAAAGTAAAATTCGGATTGTTCTCGCCGCTGAGGACGCAGTGCCTTGGCGCGGAACCGAATGCATATCTTTTGGTTTTGTCTGCCAGTGTTTTTTTTTTTTCAGTTCCTTGTAGAGGTAGATTTTCCGTCAGAGTGTTGCCTTGAGCCATTTCATTGTCATCATGCGTCGGGTTCGGAAAGCACATCCCGCACAAAGGACTCGAGTCACCGTTTCGACCGAAAGACTTGAACCATGAATCTCATCGGCTGTCCTCGAGCAGAGTTTTAGAGAGACGCGGTGGCCCCCCCCCCCCCCCCCCCCCCCCCCCTCCCGTCCCGTCCCCCAGCCAAAGGCAAAGCTGAGGGGCACGTGGAGCCCTGACCGAGAATTTTGGGCTGAGGGCTGGAAGGGCCAGTGAAGTGGTCATTAGCGAGGCTATCTAGGCCGACTGACCCGTCCGTCTTTTCCAATTAAACCTTTGCCGTGCTCACGGCCAGTTAAGTCTTGGAGAGGCAGGCTTCTTTGGCAGGCCCGGGAATTTGCGGGCTGCCTTGAAATCCAGCAGTTCTTCGAGTGCCGGTTCGATTCCTGGATCGTCCGTTTTTTTTTTCTTTCGTGGATTTGTGTGATGCCGTGTTCATACTGTCTGCACGTGCTTCGTGTGATGCCGTGTTCCCTGTGTCCGCTTTTCTTTCTCTTTCTCTTTCCATTTTCTTCCCATCCCTTCTCCGTTTTCTTCCCTTGTTTGTTTGTTTCATTGTTTTTTTTAAAATTTACTACATGTAGGCCTATGTGTGTTTTCCCCATACTTTCTTCTTTCCTTTCTTTCTTTATCATCTTCTTTTGTTCTCTCTTGTTTCTCCACTCTTTGTTCTAATTTTTCCCCTTTCTTTTCATAGGTTTTCTTTTTTGTTCTTTCATTCTTTTCACGTATTCTTTTCATC
>JADBJO010002180.1:205233-210233 GCA_016801955.1 Conus betulinus
ACACACACACACACACACACACACACACACACACACACACACACACACACACTCACTCACTCATTCAGTCACTCACTCACTCACTCGCACACACACACTCTCTCTCTCTCCCTCCATCACTCCCCTTCCTCTTTATCCCTCTCGTCTAATATCACAAAAGTTTGTGAAAAAGACGTAAAATGAAAGTACTACTACCACTGCTTATCAAAGTTGACCTTTGCAATCGAACAGCCAAAATCAATCATAGTACCTTTAATACATTTTTTAAAAAGTAGACAGTGTCCTTTCAACTTCCAAACTCGGTTGAAGAAAGTTTGGTAAAGCAAGAGGGACATTTTTCAGATATTAGTTTATTACAGTGCGACTGTAAGATCTAGTGTTTTTGCATTCAGATATATAAGAAAAGAATGTCAGGAAGCTGACCACAAAACGCAAACAAGGGAAGGCTTTTAAATGTTTTCTCCAACACGCATTAATCATCGATTTGTGGATCACGTTCCAGTGAGAGTGGACCCAGAGCGTTAAGGTGTAGTCTATCGGGCGAAGTGTGATCCCAGGTACGTTTATGGTCTGAATTTCTCCAACGCGTGTCTGTCTTCTCTACCCCAGACTGTCTGATAAAATGTCATACAATTCAGAAATAGAAATAGAGATATAATACCAACAACCGATCTATCACTGGGAGCCACTTTGGCACGTGCATCTTCTGTTCCGTTGGTTTGAAGACTTGCACGGATGGAAATCCACAAGCGTGATACGCTAGAACCCCGTGCAATAAATTGATGAAAGGGAAAGAGAACCTCATGTAAACCATCTGAGCGGTGTAAGGACGACTGTTTTCGTACTACCACAAGCGTCGATCTCGAATCTGACAGGTTCAAAATGTCTGACAAAACATTTGTTGCATATCATTGAAGGCGTTTAATGCCATTAAGATCTCATACAGCTTAGGCGTGTGTGAAAATGGAGCACTCCGTCGTTGAATGAAACATTAGAACGGGCAGCCGAAACAGCACCTTTTATATAAATACGCTTAATATGATAAAGTATTATACTGAAAAGGACTGGAGTGATGACACTACCCTGAGGCGATCCCACCGGCATATCAATTTTCAGGGGATCAGAGGGAGTACTTTCTTCTCTTGCTTGAAATGAAGTATATGAAAGGAAGAAATATCAAAAGCAAAGGAAAAATCCTTGATTCAAGTCGAAAAAAAAGAGAAGCTTTATACAGTAATTTACAGTGCTTAATTGAATCACTGGCCACATATAGACAACAATGACGAATGCATTGCATTCATATATTTACAGAAAATACTTTCCCAATAATCATTGGTTCACTTTGGAGTTGTGAGTTAGACATTGATTACGTAATAAACGGAAGCTGAATTGCAAAAGTAAAGACTGACGATAACTGAATGTTTGTCTGTCTGTCTGCCAGTCTGCCTGCCTGTCTGTTTGTCTATCTGTTTGTCTGTCTGTCTGTCTGCCCTGTGTTTTCTTTCTCTCTCTCCACACACACACACACACACACACACCCACACACACACACACACACACACACACACACACACACACACACACACACACACACACACACACACACACAAACACACTTTCTCTCTCTCTCTCTCTCTCCCTCCCCCCCTCTCCCCTCTCTCTCTCTCTCTCTCTCTCTCTCTCTCTCTCTTCCTCCCCCTCCGTCCTCTGCCTTACAAAGTCCCTCCATCCCTCCTTCTCTCGCGTGTCGCCCTCTCTGTCTTTGTTGTCTGTCTGTCTGTCTGTGTGTCTGTCTCTAAAAATCGAACAAAAATCTTGAAAATGAAATGCATGTCACACAAACAATTCATGTCACTCAAGAGACGGTCTGCATTCACAATAGAACACCGTTCTTCCAACTCTCCACGCTGAATTGAACGTTTTTACCAGCCATTTGGACAAACAAACAGACAAACAAAACACAATACCCCCTACCTCCACCCCCCTCTTCTCTAGACAGAAAGCGGTTGCGTTCAGATTTGTATGGAGAAATGCAGCTGATGACACAGGTTGAAAATGCAGTGCGAGACAACGAGGTGGTGTTATTCAAACAACAGACACTGTGAGGGAACAACAGCATGAGATCTGCGTGCGGAAATAGTTTTGTGCAGAGAAATGTAGCATGCAATCACTGTAACTACAGTTTATGTATTTTCAGTTTCGAGGCCTTTCTTGGTGGGGCCACACTAAGAACTGTTCTGGGTGGTCATCAGCAGATGAGCGGTTCCATAAACATCAGCTGGTTTAACAAAAGTTTACAGCGATTAGCCAGTCGCTAGGCCGGCACATACATACAGAGAAAAGAGGGAAAGATAAAGGCGGGAAATGCAGTCAAAGAAGGGAGGATATTATTCAGGGTCTGTCTCTCTCTCCTATGATGCAGACAAGAGAAATGTTGTCGTAAAGATCTGGGAGTCAAAGATGAAATCTTTTCCAGCCGTGCAGTGTCATTTCTGTAGAACACTGTCACCGCCTTTATTGAAAAAAAAAATGACAGAATTCAGTATCAGAAACTCTGCATGTAGAGTTTTCAAACAGCGTCGAGGACCGTTTCTAGACTGTTTGTAACACGTCTGTGATGATCCACAGGTAGCTATCGTCATTAAACGATTTCTTTTCTTTTGATAAACAAAACACATCTCCACGCCCTGTGAAATATTCTTATTTGTGCTGGAGTGGCGATAGATCGTTAGGGCCCACTGGGTTTGAAAACTGCTTTGAAATTTAAGTTTCGTGCTTTACTTATACATCAAGAATGCCAGTTTAGGTCAACAAGCTCAGATTCATGTCCATCACAGGAGAGCTTTGGTTTCCCTTCTCACAGTTCTTACAGTATGCTGAGCGATCTTCCATTTCCTCTGCGAACCTGGTACTGTCGGGTTATGCGTAACACGCATGACTATTTGCGTTTGGACTCACTGAGGAGTCTTTAACGAAAGGACAGACCGGGTCTCTAATAGCATTATCTGGAACTCATTTTGAAGTGGCGCAGAAGCAGGCACCATGCTTAACCCAGTCACGTTTTACAAATCTCTTTGTTCTCGCGCGTTATTACTATGAGTATTCTTTCCCAGTTTTCATCTAAATATTTATTCACGGTTCACCCAAACAGTATTTGCGTGCGATCAGAAGACGCTATTATTTGTGCTGCAAGGGAAAGGGGGGTATTATGGTGGTACAGAATAAAAAGAACTATTTCCTCTGTGACCTGTAGTCACAAATGTCTTGTTTGTATTAGAGACCGAATCTGAGGCAGCGTTACTTTAATTCTTTCTTTCTTTGTCGTCTTTGCCTCTTATTGATATATCCTAATATGCATGGTGGGTTACGCTATTCATCGAGTTGGCAGACCTAGCTAGATTTCAGTGCTATTTTTGTTTGTTTTGTATATCTTATCATACTACAGATACAAACCTGGAATTTGGCATGGATATGAGCAATGCATTACTAGATCACAGAACAGTTATTTTATGTCTATGTTTTCAGTAATATCTGTCATACAAATTATTAAACAATAAAAGTGATAAAACGGAAATGGGAAGAACCTGTAATTTTGGTCATTTTTTGGCTTGTTTCAGCACTGCATTTTTCTATCTTTGGTTATATTAAAAAAAAACAAAAAATTGGGGAAAGCCTTCTAATGCGGTCGTTCTATCAGATTGTTCTTATCCATTTTAGATTTGTGTTATTGGTCATTGGATTTCGTCAACTTTTTTGTCTTTTTTTTTTCTTATTGTTCCTACAATAACTTAAAAACCACGTCACTTATAAAAAATCTGATATGATGAAAGCTTGGTGTAGAACTGCTTAGAAAGTGTCCCAAAATTTTTATTGAAATCGGATGAGAATTAAAGAAGTTATGGTGTAAAAAAACAAACAACAAAAATCACTGATTCTCGGAAAACGTTGGCCATGTAAATTAACTACTGACGAGTCGAAATCCTACCTTCTGCTGGTTAGCAGCCCCCTGCAAGGTAGGCCACCTCTCTGCTTCTTGCTGCTGTTCATCCAGGTGTAGTCTTCTGCTTCTTCTGGCTTGTCTTTCTATAATTCTGCATGGGATGCTGATTTTGTTTGGTGCAGAGCGTTGATAATGCGCTCCGTGCTTTTAAGTCGCGGCAAGATCTGCTGCCTGTTGGCTAAAACTAAACCCCAGCACTGATTTGCTCACATGAAGGAAATGACTGTCCACCCCGGCATCTTGCATTGTGACAGTAAAGACCAGTTTACTAGCTAACCCCTTTTCATCTGATCTCAGTCAGTGTCACATTTTCATGACAGTATCTGCAAACGAGAGATGAGGAGATATTTTGGTTCAGAATTTGAATATTAATTCCTTATCCTATGGCTTGTAATATTAACTTTAACTAACTTGTATCAGAATCACTGTCACTACCAGGTTCATTGTCATTAGGCCATCGTCAGATTCTTTTAGAGCACTAATTAGTTTTTGTTCTGACCTTACTAAGGGGCCGTGTCCACTGGTTCGCTAATGAGGAGCACACAGTCACCATTGTCACACGAAAGAGGAAGACTGGTTCGGTTGAACGTCATCTCTCTCACTCTCAACAGCGCCGGACGCATTTGTCGACTCTAATGGCTTTGATTTTTCAGCTTGCTCGAACCTTTTTGGTGGTCGAAGTTTTCGTTTTTTTTTTTTTTCTGTTAGGTCGAGAACCACATGTTTTTGCGTCAGTTGACAGTTCAACTTGCTTTCAGTAACTCTGAATAAAATGGCAGCTTTCCCACTTCGTGTTCGAGCAGCAAAAGTGCAGAGGAGAGCTTTGTATTTTGGTAAACAGAATTCAAGGGAGGTAAGCAGCAGCTCATTATTTCATGTGCGAATGTTCTGCACAAAATATGATCGAAAGTTTGGTCGCCATTTTGTTTTCAGACCTGATTTTGACTGACCCCTACCATCTTTAACACGAGATTACTATATGTTTGTTGATAACTGGCCG
>JADBJO010002180.1:235233-240233 GCA_016801955.1 Conus betulinus
TCTCTTTGTATTTGTCTCTTTCTCTGTCTGTTTGTCTCTGTCTCGCTGTCTCTGTCTGTTTGTCTGTATGTCTCTGTCTTGCTGTCTTTCTGTCTGTCCGTCTGTCTCTCTGTGTTGAATTTTGATTTCTTTCTTCTCTCTAACTCTCCCTTCCCACTTCTCCTTGTCTCCCTACGAAGATGGGGGTAGGAAGGCTCACTGAGTCCCAAGAGGGTTGAAATAAAACAACACACACAGGAAGTATCATGAAATATTCCAGCTATACATCAGTCCGCCTGCAAACGCAGTAAGAAGTTGCTTGCTGCCATTCAAACAGCTTCTTTGTTGTGTTTATATGCATGTACGTACGTGTGTGTGTGTGTGCGCGCGCGCGCACGCGCGCACGCGTGTGTGTGTGTGTGTGTGTGTGTGTGTGTGTTTAAACAAGAGAGAGAGAGAGAGAGAGGGAGAGAGAGAGAGAGAGAGAGAGAGAGAGAGAGAGAGAGAGAGAGAGAGAGTGTGTGTGTGTGTGTGTGTGTGTGTGTGTTCTTGTCATCTGCTTCTAGCTTATCTTCTAGAGTTGTCTTCACAGCCTTTTTGCTTTATAAAAATTGTCCTCTGTTTTATGTACTGATTGCTGTCTGATCGAAACAACACTCAGTTAGCCTCAGGAGGGGGGGGGGGGGGGGGGGGGGGGGGGGGGGGGGGGGGGGGGGGGGGGGCGGGAAAGAAAGTTGAAGTGGTTTTGGACATGTAACAAGTTCAAGCCGGCCTTCCTAAACCATCCTCCACGGGAAATTGCAGGGAAGAGGGAGACAACAGGCAGACGGCATCAGCTGAGTGGAACTAGAAGAGCTTTGCCTCAAATCCACTGCACTTCTTGCCGTTAGAGATGAGAGAGACAGCTGGTGCAGCATTCGTCATTGTATACAGTTCCCCCAGGGGTTGTGCTTGGCTTTGGGTCTGATGACAGTGACAGGTTCTGTCATGACAGTGGCAGGTTCTCTCATTACTTTTGACAACGTCTCCCTGCCATTTCTTTTCATACATGCTGTGGATAGTAAAGTACCAGAGCCGATTTAGTGGATTAATCAAAAATTAGACATCTTGCTGCGTGCAGGCTGAAAACAAACCCTGATAGTTTTTGCGCTTTCTTATTATCATAGATTACAAAGGAGTTTCTTTTCTGATTGTCTGTTTCTGTACGTGTATCTTTTTGTCTCCATATTCCAGCTTTCAGACTGTTTCAGTGTCGCTCTGTTTTTCCCACGCAATTTCCCCTCCCACCCCTCACCGCTTTTTCCTTGTCTGTCTCTTAGTCTCTGATGATATTCTCATCATCCTTTCGTCCTCTCTCTCCCTTTATGTCATTGTCTCTTTCCTGCTGTCCCTTTATAGTTGTTTTCCTCTCTCTAGTTCTCTCACTCGCTGTGTCTGTGTATCTGTCTGCCTGTCCCCCTGTCTCCTCACTGTTTGAGTCTCCATCCTGAATATTCATTATCCAACCATTTCATCCTTGCTGTGCATCCAGGAAGGAACTTAGCATCGGCAACAGTGCTCAGCTGTTGACCACACTGCTGAAAAAAAACCATGATTAACTGTGGTCTAAGAAGCCTATACATGTGCCTATCAGTGTGTGTGTGTGTGTGTGTGTGTGTGTGTGTGTGTGTGTGTGTGTGTGTGTGTTGTGTGCATTTATTTGAGCGTGCGTGTGTGTATGTAAGAGAGCGAGCTGGCAAGCGAGAGAGAGAGAGAGAGAGAGAGAGAGAGAGAGAGAGAGAGAGAGAGAGAGAGAGAGAAATTGTTACTATCCATGCGTCTTGCTTGTCTTTTAAATTGATGTTCGCAACTTTTTACTAACTTGTCTGCGCTTTTCTCTCTCTCTCTCTCTCTCTCTCTCTCTCTCTCTCTCTCTCTCTCTCTGTCTCCTCCTCCCCCCCTCTCTCTCTTAAATGATAGTTGTCTAGACAGTAGCAGGTGTCTGTCAACATCAGCACAGAAAACAAAGTGAAGTGCTTTCAGACATGTAACAAGATCAAGCCGACCTTCCAAAACCATCCTCCAAAGGAAATAGCAGGGAAGAGGAGACAGCAGGCAGACGGAATTGCAGATTGGAGCTAGAAGAGCTTTGCCTCAAACCACTGCGCTGCTTGCCTTTAGAGGTGGGAGACAGCTGGTGCAGTATTTGTGATCGTACACAGTTCCCACAGGGGCCCTGCTAGACTCTGGGTCCACTGACAGTGACATGTTCTCTCATTTCTATGATATGTTTTTGGGCGATTCTTGTTCATACAGGCTGTGGTCGATAAAATGCCAGTGGTGATTCGGTAAATTAGACCTCTTCTTGTTATGCAAAGACTGGGAAACAAACACAACAAAAAATGACGGTCTGAGCTTAGATGACGACAGAGTTTCATTTCCATTGTCTGTTTCTGTGTGGTTGTCTTTTTATCTTTTTCTGTGTGGTTGTCTTTTTATCTGTTTCTGTGTGGTTGTCTTTTTGTCTCCAGCATCCAAGCCTCAGACTGTATGAGCGTTGCTCTGTTTAACCCACACATTTTCCTCTTCCTTCCCCTGCACTCTTCTCCTTGGCTTCCTCTTATTTTCTGACATTATTTTCATCTTACCTTCTCCCCCTCCTCTTTCTCTCTCCATATGACTATTTCTCTGTCTGTCTGTCTGTCGATCTCTCTGTCTTTCTCTCTCTCTTTTCCATCCACCCTCTATATTTCTCTTCCTCTCACTGTTTCTCCTGCCTCTCTTTCTTGCCCTTTCAGCCTCCATTCGGAATGCTCATCATCAAGCCATTTCAACCTTGCCGTGTATCCAACTTAGTATGAGTTGCTGTTCCCAGCTGTTGACCATACAGCTCAAAAGAAACATGAGGTCTGTGAAGCCTGCTTGTGTGTATATCAGTGTGTGTGTGCATGCGTGCGCACATGCGTGTATGCGAGCGTGCATGTATGTGTGTGTGTTTGCATGTGTATTTATTTGAGTGAATGTGTAGAGAGAGAGAGAGAGAGAGAGAGAGAGAGAGAGAGAGAGAGAGAGAGAGGGAGGGAGGGAGGGAGAGGGGAGGGAGAGAGAGAGAGAGAGAGAGAGAGAGAGAGAGAGAAAGCGTTCGTGCTATTATCCATGCTTGTTGCTCGTCTTCTAAATTGATGTTGACAGCTCTCTCTTTTTTTAACCTTCCCTAGCGTTATTTTTCAAAAAGATAGCTGTCTAGACTGAACCAGCCGTCTGTCAAAGTCAGCAGCAAAAACGAAGTTGAAGTGGTTTTGAACATGTAACAAGATCAAGCTGACCTAAGGAAATTGCAGGGAAGAGAAGACAACAGGCAGACGGCATTGCCGAGTAGAGGAAAGAGAGCTTTGCCTCAAATCCACTGCACACTTCTTGCCGTTAGAGATGAGAGACAGCTGGTGCTGCATTCGTCATTGTATACAGTTCACACAGGGGTTGTGCTTGGCTTTGGGTCTGGTGACAGTGACAGTTTCTCTCATGACAGTGACAGGTTCTCTCATTACTTTCGACAACGTCTCCCTGCCATCTTTATTCCATACATGCTGTGGTTGGTAAAGTACCGAGGCGAATTTGTGAATTAGACCTTTCCTTGTTGCGTGTAGACTGGGAAAAAAAAAACCCTCCACAGTCTGTGGTTTCTTATTACCATAGGTTACAATGGAGTTTGATTTCCATTGTCTGTTTCTGTGCGCGTGTCTCTTTGTCTCCACCTTTCCACCTCTCAGAATGTTTTTGTGTTGCTCTGTTTAACTCACGCACTTTCCTCTCCCCCCCCCTCCCTCCCCCGCTCTCTTTCTCCTGGTCTTTCTCTTACTCTTCGACATTATTTTCATCTTCTCATCTCCCTCTCAATTCAATTCAAATGAACTGAACTCAGCTCAGATCGATTTTATGTTGTCTTCATACAGGATAATTTTCCTTGCAGGCACGTGGCACAAAAACACACAGAAAACTAAACAAAGACAGAAAACAAAAGATGAACATACTGATACATTAAAAGGTTGACCCCAACTCTCTCCCTCTTTTTATTTTCTCTATATTTGTCAGTCAGCCTGTCTGTCTGTCTCTCTCTCAATAATTCTCCCCCTTCTCCCATCTCTTTCTCCTTTCTCTGTGTGTGTCTGTGTGTCTGTCTGTCTGTCTGTCCCTTTCTCACTTGACCCCCTCCCTGACTACCCTCTTCTCTTTCTCTAACTCTTTCAGTCCTAATACTTAAAAACTCATCAGTCAACCATTTCATCTCTGATTCTTGTCGTGCATTCAGGAACGAACACACCTTTAGCAGTTCCCAGCTATTAACCCTACTGTGGACACAAGAACATAGTTCACTGTGCTCGTTCCAAAGTGGCTGCGGGCAGAAACTGAAAACTTAAAAAGAAAGATTACTATGCCACCGAACGAAGGAAAGGAAGAAAGAAACAAATGTCTTGTAATTGTTTTTTTTTTTTGTGTAGTGGCATAGTAATTTTTCTTTTAAGTTTGTAATTGACCGAGGTCTAAGAGGCTTGCCTATATGGGTATCAGTGCCCGCTTGTGTGTGTGTGTGTGTGTGTGTGTGTGTGTGTGTGTGTGTGTGTGTGTGTGTGTGTGTGTGTGTGTGTTTATGCGCGCACACGTGCACGCGCGCGTGCGTGCGTGCGTGCGTTTGTGTGTGTTCTTGCTGTAACCTGTGATTCAGTTTTGCCTTTATAGCGATGTCGATTTTGTACCCCAATTTGAAAAGATTTGCGATTTCACGTTCTTCGTTGACGTTGTCCTGAATGTTGCTTATCTTGCCTGAAGAAGACCAGAGAGGTCGAAACGCGTCGTGTTTTGTCTTGTAATTTGTTTGTCCCTTCTGTCTGGGGGACTAAAACATTTTTTTTTCAAATTACTATGTGATTGTTGACAGCCTTTTAAAGTTTTTTTTTTTTTTTTTTTTAGTTCAAATGTCTGCAATTTTCTGTATTTTTTTTGCGTGTAACAGCCATCTAGACCAAACTAGCTCTTTTTTTTAA
>JADBJO010002180.1:252733-257733 GCA_016801955.1 Conus betulinus
TCGTTTTCTATTCTCTTCTTTAAACCTAAAGTGAGTATCCAGAACAGCTGGCGATTAACGCATGTAAAACGACCCATGGCATCCAAGGTGCTGTGGCTGACCCCCCCCCCCCCCCCCCCCGCCGAAAACAAAACAAAAAAAAACACACGAACGAAAAAAGAAATGGCAGGCAGTCCATTTTGACAGGAGAGCAAACATGTGCGCAGTTGGAGGAAAGACATCTGGTTGGAAGTTTTGAGTGGTGCCACGTTGCGTCTTTGGGGAGTGCTGTGCTGAGAGACATCTTTTATGAGGAAGAACAACTTGTACAACGCGATACCGTATAGTGCAGTATAAAGGCAGCACACAATGCAACACAATACAGTGCGGTACGATGCAGTGCAATGTGATGTAATACAAAACATTGCAAATCAGTGCAACACAATATAATGTCGTGCATGTCATGTCATACTGTACCATGCCGTACCATACCTCACCAAACCATACTGTGTCATACGATATTATATCATACCATACCATGCTGTACCATACCTTATCATACCATACCATACCATACCATACCATACCATACCATACCATACCATACCATACCATACCATACCATACCATACCATACCATACCATACCATACGATGCCATACCATACCGTACCATAACATACCGTACCATACCATACCATACCGTACCATACCGTACCGTACCGTACCGTACCATACCATACCATACCATACCGTGATTCCATGTCATACTATGCCATTCATATTTAAAGCGACGCGACACGATATGATGCAATGTGATGCAGTACAGCACAGCACAGCACAGCACAGCACAGCACAACACAGCAAAGCACAACCCAGCACAACCCAGCACAACACAGCACAACACAACAAAGCACAGCAAATCACAGCAAGCATAGCACAGCCACAACACAACACAGCACAACAAAACAAACACAGCAAAGCACAGCAAAGCACAACGCGGCACAACGCAGCACAGCACAACACAGCACAACACAGCACAACACAGCACAACACAGCACAACACAAGCACAACAGTACAGTACAATACTGTACAATGCAGCACAACACAATAAGATGCAACGCAAAACAATACTGCACAATCTAACACAACACAGACAATTCATATGATACAGTAAAACATACTAGAACGCAGATCAATACAATACAAAACAGCGGAATACAATACCAAAAATACAATGCTCTGCAGGACTTTAAAAGTACAATTCAATGCATACCGAAGGATTCACCATGATACACGGTGATAAAGTGGCTGGAACATAATTCATGATGCCTTTCCGTTCTTTTCTGTCTGGTTTCTTCAATACTGTTCACATTTGTCGTTTTGATAACAACTCAGTAAGAGAGGGAAGGATCGATAGGATTTTAAAGAAACATGAAGGAAAAAAAAAAGAGAACAAGAAAGAAAAGTAGACATTCTGTGAATGCAATTCTAAAAATAGAAATTGTCCACGTCTCCTCTGCAATCATGACTCCCAATCTCACTTAGACGGTGGTCTTTTTTCCGCGCTCACAAGTATGTTTTCGCACGTCTAAAATTATTTCCACCCACTTATTCATTTAATTAAATAATACAAAAAAATGCCCGTTACCTTATCCATCCAAGCAAATATTCTGTCAACAATGTGTGTTTTTTTTTCTGAAATGATCAAAAAAGTCAATGATATCTTAAAGATATATATATATATATATATATATATATATATATATATATATATATATATATATATATATATATATATATAAAAATTACATTTCAAAATTAGGATCATCGTCATCAGTCCTTTAATGTGAAGGTTGTATATCCACCACCTGACCTTAAAATCCTCCTCCTCCATTCCCCCTCCGTCCTCTGCCGCTGTCTGGGAATCGCCAAAGGTCAGGCCTCGCAATTACTCCCATCTCTTTCTCTGTCTGCCCCTTCTCCTGTTTCCTGGCATAGTGCCCAGCAGGATGCTTATTGCAGGACCGGTCAGGGAGCCAGGGATGTGACCACACCATTTCACGTTTCGTGTCTTGACGCGTGTCAACAGATCTTCAAAGAGGCCGATGGTTGTGTCTCGATAATTTTGCGCACTTCACTGGTGACGTGGTGATTGTAGGAGGTGGTGTGGGTAGGGCTTGGGGGTAGCATCATCTCATTTAAAATGCCTGGATTCTCCATTGTAGATGTACTGTCAACGTGTACGGTTTATAAGCATAGACAAAGAGTAATGTCATCAGCATGCGCATCATTCTTGCTTTGGAACTGACAACAATGGCAAATGTCCATAAACCTGTAGGAATGGATACACATGTATATTTTCCCCTGTAGACAATCATTTTAGAATGCAAATAGAATAACTCAGGTAAAAAAACACACATGTTATATAAGTGCTCAAGCACACACGCACGCAAGTGGTTAGAGTTTGGGGGCTGCGGGCCCAGGAGGTCCAGGGTTCGCGTCCGCAACCATAGATTTTTTCTGTCCCGGCCAGCTCGTGCAAATAGTAGTGTGTGCCCTGGGGCTCAGACGGGAAAACTGGGTCCACACAGTCCACTCTCATCCACTTTATGGGTGCGTCTCTGACAGTGCTGCTCAAATTTCCTGAACAACACCGGCAGGTGTCTGTAGCTCTCAGGCCTGGCTGACGCTGGGAGAGAGTGCAGCATGTTATATATATATATATATATATATATATATATATATATATATATATATATATATATATAAAAACTCAAATTCTTTGGCCTTTCAAGCTCTGCTCTTGAAGTGGGTCTATTTTAGTTATCTTCGTATATATCTCTCTATTTTGTTAGAGTCGTCGGTACCGGCAAAGTTCACGGAGTTGGACGTCGGAAGGACGTGGTGTTGCCCTCCGGAGGGAGACGTTCACAGAAATGAGCTCCGCGACCAAGCAGAGTTATGGTCTCCAGCTGGGGGCTTAGTAGTGGGCGACCTGCGTGCCTTGACACCACTGAAAACCACAAAACTGGGTTGGAAGCAGTGCAGCGTCTCCTGCGGGGAGTGCTGCAAGGCGAGCTGATTCTGATTGCTCCCGAGGGACTGCTGGCAATGAGGCCTCACAGGGTGAACGTGGGTGTAGCAGTATAGGGGATGGCCGGAACGAGGGATGTGCAGTGATGCTACTGATGGTGGGCACCGAAAAGGGGACAATTAAAAAAAAAAATCTGTGATCATGAATGACTACCTTTATATTTACCTTCAGTTTTTTGTGTACCTTGCACCTGTTTAACTTCTTTCTTTCTTCTCTCAATCGTTTTTTTTTTTTTTACTTTTATTTCTTTCTTTTTTGGGTCACTCTCTTTTCTCGTGTCGTTCTTTCTCTCCTATTGTCTTTCTTTCTTTCTTTCTTTTTTTTTTGCTTACCTCATTAAGTTCTTTCTTTCGCCTGTCTTCTTGGTGTATTTCTGCTCCCCTCTTTCTATTCCTTCTCTCAGTTTCCTCTTTTTTTTCTTCTTGCTTAGCTCATTCCACTCTTTCCATCTATCTTCCCCTTCCCTTTGCTTCCCCATGTTATTCCTTCTCTCCACCTTCCCCCTTCATTTCTCTATCTTCATTTCATTCCTTCTCTTCATCTCTCTTACTTTTCTGTTTGCTCCCTTCTGTCATGCGCCGTGCTCTTGAATATATAAAATATCTCGCTTACAAAGGAGAACAAAATGAAAATTGAATTGGAACGGAAAGTTCCCTCCAACAGTACATATAACACAAGACAGATTTTTTTAGCAGAGCAAACAAGTAAGTGATTACTTAAACTTTTCCTATTTCCGTTCACGCTCTTTTAGTGACTGAACATCTAGCTTTCTATTCTTTTGATTCTTAGCTGAATTAAACTATGGTGCCTGTTAGTAAAAAGATATATTTACTGACCACATATGTTCGAAAATGCCCCCCTGGAACATAAAACGTCGAGCGTCCCATTCCAACAAGAAGGAAACAGAGATCCACATGTTTTAACAGATGTTTCTCATTCTACAATTTGGATGGAAATCGAATTAATGTTTAACCGGACAGAATTCTCTTTTTTCCCCCTTTCGTCTTCCTCCAAGCGGTTCACCACCGTACACACGTTGACGTTTCAGATGGCGATGCACATCCATGAACTTCTGATGTCAGTCTTGGGTGGGTGGCTGGCCATTTGAAACATTCAACCACATGTGAGGGTTCCACAACCGGTGAGTAAATAAGTGACGGGTGTCCTGTAATTCTGTACACTCGCCCTTTACCCACGTCTCGATAACGCCAAAATAATTCCGCTTCCAGCACCTACCTACCGTAACACTGAGTGAAAGGTTGTCTCTAGACTGCTGCCGCGATGTGCGAAGGTTGTCTCTAGACTGCTGCCGCGATGTGTGAAGGTTGTCTCTAGACTGCCGCCGCGATGTGTGAAGGTTGTCTCTAGACTGCCGCCGCGATGTGTGAAGGTTGTCTCTAGACTGCTGCCGAGATGTGTGAAGGTTGTCTCTAGACTGCCGCTGCCGCGATGTGATGTGTGAAGGTTGTCTCTAGACTGCCGCCGCGATGTGTGAAGGTTGTCTCTAGACTGCTGCCGCGATGTGTGAAGGTTGTCTCTAGACTGCTGCCGCGATGTGTGAAGGTGAAGGTGTCTCTAGACTGCTGCCGCGATGTGTGAAGGTTGTCTCTAGAGACTGCTGCCGCGATGTGTGAAGGTTGTCTCTAGACTGCTGCCGCCATGCCCGCCACTTCCTCCATTGCAGCATCACATGTCACCTCGGTGCAGAAACACCTGATGACGTTTTACGTTGACGTTGCCGCACAGAATGTCACCCCGGACAGGTCGCATGTTTAGATTCACTGTGGAATAGGTTGTCTGCATAGATAAAGGTCTGGTCTTTGGTCGGGTCTCACGGTCACTGTTTGTGTAGTAGGTGTTCATGGTGAAGTGGTCTGCCGATGGTGATGATGGTGTGAGAAAACGGTTACTCTTCAACATACCT
>JADBJO010002180.1:292733-295233 GCA_016801955.1 Conus betulinus
AACGGCATCACACTTTGCCATTTGAAAACACTAAGCGAACTGTACAAACTTGAACTCTGTCCGATCGATTTTTGGTGTAGCTTTCAAAGCAGTTCAAACAATTCGAACTTGCACTGGATTTTAGTGCTCAGAAGTTCAAGTTTCGGGATTTACCTGTGAGAATAAAACGTCACGACGGAAAAAAAAAAATTGCAACACAGTGCCTTTTTTTTTTTTTTTTTTTTTTTTTTTGGCGTTCCCATGCGTTTCTTCTTTCGAGGGAGCTACGAACGAACAAATACGGGTAGCACGTTCTGAAATGAGTTACAGATGTAGAAGAGATTTGATAAAGGTTTTTTCTCGCTGGTCTTTGAAACTGGATGATGGGGAACGAAGGGGGTGGAGTGGGAGTACAGAGCAGGGGGAGTGGGAGGTGGGGAGAAAAAGGAGGGCAAGAGAAACCGGTTGGGGCCGCATGCTCATGATCCTGACTACCTAGGCAGAGGGATCCTTTTTAAACACAGAAACAGCAACAGAAAATCGGGGTAATGAGCAAGTCTGCGCGACACAGTGTCACCAGAAGCGATGCATTGGCGTGCGATGAGATGCGATGCGTTACGATGGGATGTTTTGGGACGTCATACGATAGACTACAACACTGATTCAAGATAGTTTGACACATTGCTGTGCAATACAATACAACACAATGCAGTACAGCAAAACACAGCACAACACAGAAGAACACAGCACAGCACAGCACAGCACAGCACAGTACAGCACAAACAACGCTACACAGTACACTACAGTACAATACAGTTAAGTAAAGAATAGTGAGACACAACGCAAGACTTGATAACATTTGACATATACCAAATGGTGTCAGGTGGGTGGCAAGGGAACATGATAAAAGACAACAAGAAAAGCACCGCCACCGTCACCACCACCACCAGCGTTGATAGTTATTATAATGAATATAATAATAATAATAATAATAATGATAATAATAGCAATAGTAATAACAATGATAATAAGTACAATGATAATAAATATGATGATAATAAAAATAATGATAATAGTAGTAATGGCGATGATGATTATAATGATACTCATCATCACCATCATCATCATAGTAATAAAACGCCAACAACAACAAAGAAAGAAAAAGAAAGAAAGAAAGAAGAAGAAGTACAAACAACAAACAACAACAACAACAAAACAACAACAACAACAACAACAACAGTTTTTTAATTGTTGCGCTTCCCATTGACCAAAAACAACAACAAAAAATTTAACTCTCTAGCCATTTCACGCCCAGACAGACAGCGTTCATTGAGAAGACACACACCACATATTCAAGAATAATATCACATCAAAAATGATAAAAAGTACATCAAAACAATGCATGCAACGCTAATAACAAAGTTACTAACCATATTAGGCAAAATATAACGTTTTGATATGACGTTTTTGTTACAAAAAAAGGCACATTACATTAGCGTAACATAAAAAAATCAAAATATTGCAGATATGACCTTGACTGACCCCACTTGTTTGAATCTCCGCTGTTTGTTGATCTTCGTTGTTATCTCTGCAGAGAATGTTATGTCGTCGCTTGTGTCCGTTTTTTTGTTTGTCTGATGCCAGGATTACGCCCCAAAACGACAGAACCTGTTCTCATCAGACTTGGTCACGTGATAAAAGATGGCTAAAGAATCAGCCCATCGATCTTCTTGTGGATCTGAAATGCACATCAGGCTTCACTAGCAGATCGAGGGTATTTAACAAGACGGGTTTGCAACTTTAATGATGTAAAAAAAAAGCCTGAACTGATGTCGGGAGCCGGAATAGCTCAGTTGGTAGAACGCCGGACTCGTAATCTTGGTGGTCCTGGGGTTGCGGGTTCGAATCTCCGCCGGGCCGTTTCAGTACATTTGGATTTTTTCCCTCGGATTTAACATTGGTTCTGACTCCATTTCCCAAAAAGTCCCCCGAATGAGACTATAAACCGAGGTTCCGTGTGTGAACGCACGCATGACATCTTGCACACACGTAAAATCCCATCACCAACTTTCGGAAGAGAAGGCCAGTTTGGCCGTTGGATATGGATGACACGCTACACATAGCACGCACCCTGCGTGAGAACTTGATAGAATGAAGGAAAGAGGAAAGTGAGTGAACGATTTTTGATTTTGACTGGATGACACGGAAACGACTGAATGAAGCGCCGGCAGCTATTCAGTCGGCACTACCCAGGTAGACAGTCCGTTGTGCACACGAGAGTGTGGATTGTCAGCGCCTAGAACCTTTGGCAGGCGCCCTTTAAAATGCTTTGTTAATGTTATTGTTGTTCTTATCATTATGTTAGGGAAACTTGAAGGAAAGTTAGAATGTGGCCCCAAGGAGGAATCTGTCAATGTTGGTGGGAATCCGTGGGACGGATCCAGGTCAAGTAGCGGATCCAGGATTCGTTCCCGTCATCGATAAGATCAAACCATTTTGTTTCAAGGAACATTAACACTTT
>JADBJO010002180.1:300233-307733 GCA_016801955.1 Conus betulinus
TGGACGTGGGCGGGAAAAAAAAAAATAAAAAAGGAAGGGGAAGGGCTGGGTGTATATAGAGTAGGGTAGGGTGGGGTGGGGGCTGTTTTGGGAAAAAAAAGTGTGAAAGCATGAGGATTACCAGATCAGCTTTCAGGTTTTGTTGTCGAGAAAAGAACACAACCAGCCAACCAAATTACACACACAAACAACGCAAAACAAACCATAGGAACAAACAAAGCAAACTCGGACGAACCACCTCCGGAGTTTATTAGGACCTGAAGCGCAGATCTCCTCATTTTTTTTTGACAGGGATGGAGGTTCTGGATTGTTTACTGTCCACAAGGGATGTAGTTCACCGGGACGCTAGTCGCTTCCTTTCCCTACAGCTGCCATTGAGGACCGTGGATTGTAACATTTAATGCCTGGAAATGTTGTCAAAGTTCGTTCCTCTGGCTTGTGTCAAGGTGTTTTTCCTATGACGCACTTATAGTGTTAGAAATGGCAAACGATCGGTGGTATCGAAGACCAGAGAAGCACCCTTCAATCATAATGAACAGGGCTGGGAGGTTGTAAGTTGGGAGTGCTTTGGTGGGTGGGTGGGAGTGACATGGGAGTGTGGGGGGCGGGGGGGGGGGGGAGGGCAGAGGCAGGGGGGGTTTATAGCATCCATCCGATCGCACGAAACCAGCTGATCGGTCTTAGAGACATTTGCCACGAAGGGTGATGTTTCTTTATGTGAATCCAGCAATCTAGCAATGCAGCCACCCAAGTAAGTCACGAGATAATTTGGTAGTTCATGCATATCACACACACACACACACACACACACACACACACACACACACACACACACACACACACACACACACACACGCACGCACGCACGCACGCACGCACGCACGCACGCACGCACACATACACACACATACACACACACTGTCTCTCTCTCTCACACACTCATTCTGTGTGTTTCTGCCTGTCTGTGTGTGTGTTTGTCTGCCTACCTGTCTCTCTGTCTGTCTGACTCAGTCTGTCTCTGTGTCTCTGTCTTTCTCACACACAACAACACACACACACACAACACACACACACGCACGCACGCACTCACTCACGCACGCACGCACACGCACACACACGCACGCACGCACGCACACACGCACGCACACACACACGCACGCGCGCGCGCACACACCAAATATCACAGCTTGCCTTCATTCCAGAAACCTCTTTTGTTGTGAAAGCTTTACATCAAAACAAAAACTGACGAAACAAAATCCCATGTGTCCTGCACCAATAATCCTGAATAAATCCAAACAAATCGCCGCCTATCTTCAAAACACTCAAAGCTTTCCTAACAGGCCCAGCCACTTTGGGCCCAGCGTTTGGGAAATTAGGAAATGAGCTTACACAAAAACGATCGGTTCAATTACTTTTCCTTGACTGGCAAGCCTCTCTCTCTCTCCAGTTTCCCCCAGCAGCGCATAAATCTTGCACAGACAAACTAATCATTCTTGTTTAATCGGAGATAATGACCAGACGACCTAGCAGCACCGCCTATCAGAGGAAAAAAAACTACTCCATGGTATGGATTACGGTAGTTTTTGAACAAGTGGGGAACCAGATGTCCCCTCCATCTCAGAACACGACACGTTAAAGTGGTAAAGAGGATGGGGAAGCCATGGGTAAAGAAGAGAAAAACTAGACGTCGACGCTGAGGGAGGGAGAGGGAATGCGATGCAGAGCGCAAAACCCACTGTCTTCCTTACAGTGTGCTAAACCACGGGAGGTTTTTTTTTTTTTGCTGTTCTTTGAAAACATTCTCCCAGTAAACGATGAAAATTGCTGCTTATCCCTGAGATGCTTTTGAAGTTGGATTATCCTTAGAATTCCCATAGAACTCTGGTTATCCCAGTGATACCTATGAAGTCTAAATATGTCGGGGATGCCCACGAAGTCTGATTATGCCACGGGGTGAACGTGAAGTCTGATTATGCCAGGGATGTCCATGAAGTCTGATTATGCCAGGGATATCCCATGAAGTCTGATTATCCCAGGGATCCCCATGAAGTCTGATTATCCCAGGGATACCCATGAAGTCTGATTATCCCAGGGATCCCCATGAAGTCTGATTATCCCAGGATACCCATGAACTCTGATTATCCAGGGATATCCATGAAGTCTGATTATCCCAGGGATATCCATGAAGTCTGATTATCCCAGGGATGCCAATGAACTCTGATTATTCCAGGGATGTCTATGAAGTCTGATTATCCCAGGGATATCCATGAAGTCAGATTATTCCAGGGATGCCAATGAACTCTGATTATCCCAGGGATGTCTATGAAGTCTGATTATCCCAGGGATATCCATGAAGTCTGATTATCCCAGGGTTGCCCATATGAACTCTGATTATCCTAGAGAAGCGTACGAAGGAGGATTATCCTAGGGATATACATGAAGGTTGACTATCCTGTGGATGCCCATGAATTTTGATTATCTTCAGAATCCTTATGGTTCAGGTCGTATATGTGGCATGCCTTTTTTTCTCTCCCCCATCTCAGTAGACCTAAAGGAGTGGCCAGAGTGATAGTTTTTTGGATGAAAGAAAAAGCATGGTCCCGTGTGTGGGGCAGGTAGTACCGGACAGAGGAATGACCTGTAACAAAATAGTAAATTCCTTGCAACATTCTACAGAAATATCCATTTTTAAGGAGAAACAAAATAAAACAATCAAACAATAACAAACACCCGGTAGCAGAAAAAAAAAAACAACAACAACAACAACAAAAAAACGTTGTGCTTCGTTATTGACATATATTCGTGGAAGACAGTACCCCCCATTTCGTACGTATAGAACATTTGTTTTGAGTAGGGTATCATACAGCACAATAAGATACAATGCAATACAATACAATACAAAACAATACAACACAATGCAAAAGCTGATACACAAATGAGATCGGTTTGAGTCGTGTTCATACATATGGGCATATTTTTACCAACACCACGGCGAAATGACTGCGCACATCAGATTTATAATGAAGTACATTTTTTTTTTTTTTATACCTGAGTTAGGTGTGGTTCGAGCCATCAAAACATGAACACTCTTCAAATTATGGTTTATAAGGCGTAAAAAGAAGTGCTCACTCCCTGCTCGTGACACACGCTGTGTGTGTGTGTGTGTGTGTGTGTGCGCGCGCGCGTGCGTGCGTGTGTGTGTACTTTAACGATATACCTCAGTGGTACAAACACTGCTCACCAAACTCTACTGTGTGAAGTTATATTTAACCCACCCACGTGCGCGACCTCGGTGTTGGAAACAAAAAATGGCTGGAAGCAAACGAAGAGAAATGGAGAGTAGTGGTGGAGAGAAGGGAAGTGAGGTGGAGAATGACAGGCAGTCTGTGGACGTGGAGACAGACAGGGCATGACACAGTCTTGGTAAAGGTTTAGACTGTGCACATAGGAGACTGTACACCTTGAATTGTATGCTCTTTGATGGGAGTCACGGAAACGATGGCAGACTGTTTTTTTTTTTGTTTTGTTTTCCAAATGGAGAACGAGAGAAGCACACCACCTTACCATACTGCAGTGCAAATTCCTAATAAAGCTGGTTCTGTTTTTTTTGTCGTCTCTTTAGTTTGTTTGCATAGCTTTTGTGTATTTTCCTTTTGAAAAAAAAAGTTTTATAAAGTTAGGGTTAAGTAAGGATTATGGTTAGGATTAGGAAAGGTCAGCATTAAGGTTAGTAGTAATGAATTCTGGAGCTTTGGAGTCTTTTGGTCCGGTGAAAAGGGTCTGATTTTAAATTTAGACACATGCTGCGTGGCGGCAATACTGCTGCTGCTATTGCACTATTGTTGATGGAGAGAGACAAAGAGAAAGACAGTAGGAAGGGGGGGGGGGGGGGGGGGAGGTAAAGAGGGATACATTGGGGGGTAGTTATGCAACAGACGAAGTCGAGTTAAAATGCTAGTACAACATAAAACAATGCAATAATATTCACTATACATATATACGAAGAGATATGAAACAATGTAATACAGTTTACAAAAGATACAACATAACACAGAGCAATGAAGCACAACACATGTATAGTGTTACACAGAACATTACATTATAGTACAGCAAAATACACAAAATCATAATTCTATGCAACAGAACACAATACAATTCAACTCTATGACATACAGTTTATCATAAAGCGAGATGTGCGCTATTTGTTTTTTCTTTTAGGAATATTTATATGCTAGACATGAAACTCAGCAGGACAGAATCTGAATTGCAAGTGATCTCCTATTCTGATGCAAAACGAAGGCTTAAGCTGCATGATTTTGGTATTAAAGAAGATCGAATGAAGTTTCGACACTTTTTCAGTCATTTTCTCCTTCTGAATAATTTTGATTTCAGATCCGAATGAAGTTTTGACACTTTTTCTTAGTCATTTTCTCCTTCTGCATAATTATGATTTCAGAAATCGAATGAATGAAGTTTCGACACTTATTTTGGCCATTTTCTTCTTTTGTTCTTCTTGTTCTAGTTCTAGATCTTGTCTTTCTTCTTCTTCTTCTTCTTCTTCTTCTTCTCTTCTTCTTCTTCTTCTTCTTCTTCTTCTTCTTCTCCTCCTCCTCCTCCTCTTCTTCTTCTTCTTCTTCTTCTTCTTCTTCTTTCTTCTTTCTTTTTCTGTCCTTTTTTGTTTTTTTTTTTCACAAAAGCTAGGGGCCTTATCGTTCAGAAGTTAGAGACAGAACAAAAGGTACTGAATGACTGGTTAATTAGAATACCAGCTACTTTTGCCTTCAAGCAAAGAAAAGTTTTGGAGAGGACAGTTGTAACTGACCAAACCACAAAATGAAATGATTCATAGGTTAGTACACATTTATGACTCTCAAACTTCTCTTGATCCATTTATCCATCCATTCATCAATTCATCCATTCACTTTTGTTTTGAACGTGTATCTTTTTTTAATTAAAACCTGTTCATACAAAAAAAAATAAGTTCTGCACTATTTTTATTGTAAGGATCAGTTTTTAATCAGACATTGCAACCCCCCCCCCCCGCCTCCCATCCTTCTCCATGTCCATCCCATACGATGGAAATTTCTACATCGGTAATCCCCTAAAAAAAAAAAAAGCTCAGACAAATTGCTCACTCCAAGTTTCTACAACATGCTTTGCTAATCTTTCCACATCATTAACATGGAATTAGAAAACCGAGGAAAAAAAAAAAAACGAAAAAAAAATATAACAACAACAACAAGAACAGAAAAATTACCCCCCCCCCCCCCACCTGCTCCTCTCCCGTATTTATTCCCAAATAGTAAACCTGCTGTTCTCAGTTCCATCAGCAGCACGTAGATTGTCGATAAAATCTAATCACCAGCATTGAAGGGAGATAAAAAGAACTGACACTGCGCGAAGCCCCATGTCGGGGGAGAAAGAGGTGTCACTGGTATGGGACGGTGATTGTGTCATTAAACTCGGTAATATGCTGCCTCCCTCCCCCCCCCCCCCCCCTCTCCATCTTAGAGGATTGCATTCACATAAAAAGACAGTAAAAACAGTTCCCAGAAATCAACAAGCTAAGGATGAAAGATCGTCACATTTCTGTTATGGCAATACAGCTGCAGATGCAGATTCCGTGATCCGTTTGGAAGTGGTCTGGCCAGCCCTCGAACAAAAACATCGTTTTGATTTCTGTCAATGGCAGTGAGGATCATGGGTGGGGATGGGGGGGGGGGGGGGGGGTCGGGTGGGATGATGGGGGGTTAATGTTTAATTTCTCAAAAATTTGTGTTTCTTCGTTGGTTGCATTAAGCTACATCCCTGCAAAGACTTATAAGAAAAGGGGAAAAAAAAAAAGGAGAATGATGCAATTAAGGGCAAGACAGTTTTCCTTCAAAAGTGGAGAAAATCGTCAACGTCCACCACACAGAGGGTAATCCATAACTTGCAGGCAGTGGGAAAAACCATTGAACCATTTACTGAGGAAACGCGCTCAGCAACTCTTCTTGCTCACTTATCTGCTACCTTGGTCTAAGTATCAATGCTGATAGTACTGCCTCCAGAGAATGACGTGAGGATGATGCCTTTTTGTTCTGAAAGGCTTTTTTTTGTAATATATCTAATTAAACACCATTACACAAACTGATCATCTGTAAAATCACACACAAACAAACAACGCTGCTTTTAAGTACAATGCAATGCAGAGAAATAAAGTACAGTAGATTACATACACAGTTAAAACGGTAAAGCACAAGACATTTCAATGCAACGCAACGCAACACAACGCAACGCACACGCAACGCAACGCAACGCAACGCAACGCAACGCAACGCAACGCAACGCAACGCAAACAACAACACAACACAACACACAACACAACACACACAAACACACACAACACAACACACACAACACAACACAATGCAGTGCTGATATTATTAAGGGAGGTGTGGTTTATATTTAAGAAATATTCATGTGCAACAGAACGGAATCATAACTGCAAACTTTCTCGTCTTCTTACTCAGCATGTAGGCTAAAGCCGCGTCATATTGTTTTCAGAAACTGGATGTGGATTTGCCACTCTTTTCTGTCATTTTGTGTCGAAGGTCGGGGATTCATTTGTAGAATTTAGAGAGGGAGAGAGAACAAAAGTGTTGAATGATTGATACAATTCACTTCCAGGTCAGATATTTTTTTTTCTGCAACCAGAAATCAGTGGAAGAGAAGAATTCTAAATGAAAAAAAAAAATGAATAAAATAATTTATAAGTTGGCACACGTTTACAACGACTCTTCAACATTTTCTCCATTTGTCCATTATTTTGAAGAACATGTCCCGGTTTTTATGACTGTTTTTTTTTTTCTATAAAGATACATCGCAACATTATTGTTCTGTAGTTTTTTTTTTTTTGTAACGATGAGTGTAATCAGACATTAACCCTCCATCCGGTCACGCTCCCCCCCCCCCCCCCCCTCCCATCCCCGCCCCCTGCTATGAAAAGCCTCCAAATTCTACGTCAGCAATCCTGACAAAAATCCCAGACACGCTGCTCATTTCAAGTTCCTACAACATGCTTTGCCAATCTTTCCACATCATTAACAGGGAGTTAGAAAACCGAGGGAAACAAATCATAAACAACAACAACAAGAACATAGTGCCCCCGTCCCCTTCCTCCACACGTCCTTCTTCCGTGTATTTCTTCCTAGAGAGTAACCCCCCTCTTCACAATTCCATCAGCAGCACGTGGACTGTGATGATGAATCTAATCCCCAGCATTGACAGGAGATAAAGAACAGACACTGCGCGAAGCCCCGTGTTGAGGGACGAAGGGGGAATGGGGGGGGGGGGGGGGGGGGGGAGGAGAGGAGGATGGGGGAGGGGGGAAGGTGTCACTGACGTTGAACAATGATGTTTCATTAAAATCGGTAACATGCCGCTTCCTCGCCTCTAAGTCTCAGAGGAATGCATTGACGCCAAAGACAGTTAAAAACGATCCCAGAAGCCAGCAAGCAA
>JADBJO010002180.1:315233-317733 GCA_016801955.1 Conus betulinus
GAGGGGAATCCTCAACGGGAGAAAACAGTCATCAGCGTGGACGTTGATGGCTTCGTCAGACTCGTTAACCTTTTACCTATCCCCTCTCTATCAACAGAAAGCTGAGCTAGCTCCTGCCTGGGGGAAGCGAGAGGGCGATAGAATGGATAGGAAGAAGCTGGAAATGAGAGAGATTTGTGCTTGGGAACAGGAAACGGAAGTAGAGGTTCTGAAGTTTGGCATAAAAAGAACGGCTACTCCTGTCTGTCAATGTTTTGGTTGCAATTGTATCCAGGATGATGGAAACAAGTCAAGAATTCAACTTTCGCAAGATACAGATTCTGACATGTTTGTGTGTGATACTGATGATAGCTGATGATAGCTGATGATAGCTTGATACGGCACACTCTGGAAGTCTAGATGGGGTGTGGTCTAATCTGGAGTCTGTTCATTTTTGTCATTGAGTTTGAAGGTGGATGGCTTAAATTGCTTAACAGTGTATATAGTCTCAATTTGTGATAGAACTTTTTTTTTACATCGTGAATGGTATAATGACCAGACATTCCTCATCAGTGCAAAATGTGTCGGCGTGAACGTTGATGGTTTGGTTATGATTGGTTATTTATTTTTACCCCATCTTCTCTACGTCTCAGAAAACTAAGGGTTGGGGAAACTAAGCAAAATATGAATCTCATGCCTTCTACACCATTGGTTCAGTGTATTTTGAAATCAAAGCTTCAAACACACACACACACACACACACACACACACACACACACACACACACACACACACACACACACACACACACACACACACACACACACACACACACACACACACACACACACACACACACACACACACACACACACACACACACACACACACACACACACACACACACACACACACACACACACACACTTCCCAGCACTGACAAGTCCAAAAAAATCAGCGATTCTAAAGAGAATGAAATGCTTTTTTTTTCACACATCTCACTATCAGCACATAAATCGAGCACTCCAAAGTGATCTTCCACTTTAAGAGGGACAGGCATCAGCCATTGCAGGGCACACCTCGTAGGGAAAAAATATTGACGTGGACGTCAATGGCTTCGTCAAACTCGTTAGCCTTATACACTAACCTCTCTGTATCACAGAAAACTGAGTTAAGTCCCACCTACAGAGGGCAGAGGACGATGGCGTGGGTCGGAGGAGGAAGTCGGAAATAAGAGGGATTTGTGCTTCAGAACTGGAAACGGAAGTAAGAGGTGATAGAGGTTGGGGTAAAAGGACAGCTACCCCTGTCCGTTTTTGGTCGAACTTGTATTCAAGATGGTGAGAACAGGTTAAGAATTCAGGCCACTCGGGACATAGATCTTGACCTATTTGTGTGATACTGATGATAGCTGGATACGGCTCGCTCTGGAAGTCTAGTCACGGTGTGATCTAATCTGGGGTCTGTTCTTTTCTTTTTCATTGTGACAAAAGATAGATGGCTTAAATTGCTTGATAGTGTATACAGTCTTAATTTCTTTGATAGTACATGTTTACATTTTAAACGGGTATAATGACCAGACATTCCTCATCGGGGAAAAATGTGTTGCTGGCATGAACGTGATGGTTTGGTTATGCTTGGTATTTTTTTTACTCTATCTTCTCTACGTCTCACAAAACTAAGGGTTGGGGAAACGGAGTGAAATATGAATCCCATGTCTTCTACATCATTGGTTCAGTATATATTTCGAAATCAAAGCTTAACACACACACACACACACACACACACACACACACACACACACACACACACACACACACGCTACACACTCACTCTCTCTCTCTCTCTCTCTCTCTCTCTCACACTCACACACACACACACACACACACACACACACACACACACACACACACACACACACACACATACGCACTGAAATGCCCATTAAAAATAAGCGATCGTCAACAGAATAGAATGCTTGTTTTTTCTCATATCTCACTAGCAGCACGTGAATCGAGCACACAAAAGTATTCGTCCTCCGTAGAGAGAAATAGTCTCACACACATTGCAGGGTAGTCCTCATCGGGAGAGAAAAAAGTTATCGTCATGGACGTCGATGACTTCGTCCAACTCGTCAGCCTTTTACACTAACCTCTCTGTATCACAGAAAACCAAATTTAGTCTAGCCTGGAGGGGGGAGGGAACGATGGAGTGGGTAGAAGGAAGCCGGAAATAAGAGGGATTCGTGCTTGAGAACAGGAAGCGGAAGTGAGAGGTGATAGAAGTTGGGGTAAAAGGACAGCTACCCCTGTCAGTTTTGGGTTGTACTTTAATCCATGACGGTGAGATCAGATTAAGAATTCAGGCCACTCAGCACATAGATCATGACATAGTTATGTGATACTGATGACAGCTGGATATGGCCTACTCTGGAAGTCTAGACGAGGTGTGGTCTAATCTGGAGTCTCAGTTCTTTTCCGGCCCTTGTGTCAGAGGGGAGACGGCTTTTAATTTGCTTGAT
>JADBJO010002180.1:332733-336069 GCA_016801955.1 Conus betulinus
AAAAAACGTGACGTCAGTTTTTTTTTAACATCGAAATTAACACTTTCCCATGCCTATCAGTTTCTTGTTACAGACCGTTGAACTGGTTTTGTAATCCGACTAAAGTACCTGAGAGAAGTGTTACATCATTAGTTAATAACATCGAACACCTTTAAACAGCTCCAGGGAGTAATTGTCTTCCATGCTGTTTACTTCTTGATAATTCACAAGCCAATCACAACTCTATTATGAAAACAGTTGTGGGCTAACGAAACAGTCTTGTTGGATGCCTCTTGGTCAAGTGGAGGAATCTGTGTGAAACAGTTGGCCTGGCACACATGCCGCTAGAGTCTTGTATATTCCTCTTATGGCTCCGTTTGATTTACCCCTAATGCCACTGTCTCTCAGCACATCCCACAGTCTATTTCTGTTCACTGAGTCAAAGACTTTCTTAAACTCGACGAAAACAACATAGAGTCCAGAAGTTTTGTTTATATATTTTTGAGCCAACGCATGTCATGTGAATATAATAGCCAGTCTGCCTCATCTGATTTCTAGCAAGTCCTCCATTATCGTTCCTTCTGTATCCGCCCAGTTAGCGAGACTTTTTATGTTAGAGATGTGTATAAAACTTTCCTGTTACACTTGTTAGTGCTAATCGTCTGTAATTATGTAATTATTGTTGATTTAGTATTGGTAGTATAATATAGATTTTGACCAAAGTGCCGAAAATATACCTTTCGCAGAGATTACGTTGTCTGACCGCATGTGTTGATGGATTGCTTAAAACTAGTGAATGTAACATAGGAGCAGGACCTGTAACACTCTCCAGATGCACTGTCTAATCCTTGCCATAAATCGTGCCCAGAGTGTCAGATGTGTGTATGGAGAGAGAGAGAGAGAGAGAGAGAGAGAGAGAGAGAGAGAGAGAGAGAGAGAGAGAGAGAGAGAGAGACAGACAGACAGACAGACAGACAGACAGACACAAGCCGAGAGACACAGATAGACAGACAGACAAAGTCAGAGAGATAAACGAGGGTGAGAAATGCAGAGTGAGAGAGAGAGGGAGGAGAGAGAGAGAGAGAGAGAGAGAGAGAGAGAGAGAGAGAGAGAGAGAGAGAGAGAGAGAGAGACAGACAGACAGACAGACAGACAGACAGACAGAGAGTGAGAGACAGAGACACAGAGTGAGACAGAGAACACTGTTCATATTACTACTCTTTTGAATTGGATAAAGTAACACTGGAGACTCCTCCAGGCGAAATTGAAAACGTTGAGATCAACTGTCTGGGGAAGACGATTATGGTTCACAGAGAACTAGGCTTTATCGTATTTGGAAAGAATGATGGAGTGTGATTTTATGAAAGAACCTGTTAAAAAATGGGGCATATTGTGTTGTTATCACTGGTGTTGTTTGAGCGTTCTTGCACATTTGTGCATGCCTATACGTGCGATGTCGAGTGTATATAATACTCCATTTGCGGATGTTCAGTTGCAGTTCACTATGTCATCTTTAGCGCCCTGTATTTCCAAGTATTTAAGCCCCAGTGAACAGAGTCGCGATAAATAACCATTGACTCAACATTCTAATCTTTTTCCAGCTACCCCACTCCCTGGCCCGCTAAATCACGCTGTATGTCTGTCTGTCTCTGCCTCTGTGTGTCTGTGTGTCTATCTGTCTGTCTGTCTGTCTGTCTGTCTGTCTCTCTCTCTCTCTCTCTCTCTCTTACACAGAAAAGTGCTGCATATATTTTTTTGCTCCTCCTTCATCTGTGTACATCAAGCACAGATTTTGTCCCATTCTCGCCATATCAACCGAATTTTTGTGTAGAAGACCGTGTATCTCTCTCTCTCTCTCTCTCTCTCTCTCTCTCTCTCTCTCTCTCTCTCTCTCTTCTCTCTCTCTCTCTCTCTCTCTCTCTCTCTCTCCTCCTCTCTCTCTCTCTCTCTCTCTCTTTCACACACTCACTCACTTTCTCTGTGAACTACTATTCGAATGCTCAGTTAGATAGACGTGCGATGAGGAATCACTGTCAACTTAACCCCTTCTTGAAGGGCAAAATGTTTATTGATGAATGATATGCCCGTATACATGTCCGTCTCTCCTCTGGCTCGGCACACTCCCATCGACTTTCTTTTGGAAATATCAGCCATTCCTGCCACAATAAATTCACAACTTTTCAGAACTCCCTGATGGGAAGAGCGGCGAGAAACTGCTGAAACTAACTTCTTCATGCTCTTAATCCGAATTGTAGACCAGACCGTTATCTATGGAAGTGCGGGGTGGAGGTAGCATTTTTTCTTGACAGACGTATCTGTTTCTCTGTTTGTTTCTTGCTCTGCTGGTCGGTCCTGTGTCTTGCCTGCCTGCCTGCCTGCCTGTCTGTCTGTCTGTCTGTCTGTTTGTGTGTGTCTGTCGGTGTCTGTCTCTGTCTGTCTCTCTGTCTATTTCTGTCCTTCTAACTGATCTTTCTGCTTGTGAATATATGTCTTAGATTTTAGAAAACACACCGTCTGATGTCTGCTTTTTGTTTGTACTTTTCGCAGTTTGGTCATGTTTTCAGTCTTTGATTTTCATCCTAATGACATAATCTTCCACGCTGGCTTAAGTTTGCAACCCCCCCCCCCTCCCCCAGTGTCTGTCTGTCTGTCTGTCTGTTGTTCTGTCTTTGTCAGTCTGTTTGTCTGTCTGTCTGTCTGTCTGTCTGTCTGTCTGTCTGTCTGTCTGTCTCTCTCTCTCTCTCTCTCTCTCTCTCTCTCTCTCTCTCTCTCTCTCTCTCTCGTGTAAGTACTGGACTGGAATGTTCAATCCGGCAGACTTAACGATGTTACGTTATAGTTCAGCTTAACTTCTTTATGAAGGGCAACGGCTTATTGATGAAAAAAAATCGTTACATATCTGTCTTTCCCTTGGTACCGCAAACTCTCCTTCGACTTTCTTTTCGACGCATCAGCGATTCTTGCCACAGTAGATTTAAACTTTTAAGAATTTCTGACTGATGAGAGCTGAAGCGAAGATCTTCATGCTTTTAATCCGGATTGTAGACCAGTAGACTGAATAAGATTATACAGTGAAGGACGGGGATGGGTTATATTTTTTTTCCAGTAAAGTAACTGCTTCTCTGTCTGTTTAGTATGCTTGCCTGTTTGTCTGTCTCGTTGTTTTTTTTGTCTGTCTGTCTCTGTCTGTCATCGCTTTCCCTATTTCTCTCTCTCTCTCTCTCTCTCTCTCTCTCTCTCTCTACCTCCTCTCTCTCTCTCTCTGATCTTTGTACACACGATTTAGATTTAAGAAAGCATGCTTTCTAATTTCTGCACGTTTTGGGGTCCTTTTTGCATTTTAATTTTTCGCCAGCA
>JADBJO010002181.1:0-10000 GCA_016801955.1 Conus betulinus
AGATATGAGAGAGATAGGAGAGGAGAGAGAGAGTAGGAAGAGGGAGTCGAAGACCGAGAAGGTGGGAGATGGTCCAGGTGGGATCGAAGTGTAGAAGAAGAGTGAGAGGGGAAAGGAGGGGGGAGAGAGCATATGTGATTATTTTTTTTCAAGTCAAACACCACCGCTAAGCAACCAACGATAAAAGTATTGACTAATTTAACCATTGTTTTTTATATTATGTGTTGTCGCTTTCGCTATGTACTAACATTAATCCGTCTGCAAGTGCATGCAATCAAAACATGGTTACATGTTGAGAGATAGAGATTAGAGAGAAAGAGAGATAGGGAGAGAGAGAGATGGAAGCAGATAGAAGAAAGAGAGGAATAGTGAGATTGTGCACAATTTTTTCACTTTGTATTCAAACGAATCACAACAAAAGATTGGACTAGTTAGAGTAATCCAGTTTTGTTCATTATGGTTTTGAAAGTTGCTTCTTATCCCCGCCCTAGTGCACTAAACGATCATATGTAAAACATAAACGAGCGGGACTATACGGGTGACGCCACTTTTGAAAAAAAAATTAAACAAGGAAAAGTAAAAACTGGCATGGCAGGGGCACTAATGTTTAGATCCGAGAGAGAGAGAGAGAGAGAAGAGTTAGAGAGAGAGAGAGGAGAGGAGAGAGTAGAGGAGAGGAGTGATATGATGATTTTTGTAATGATTATGTTGATTAAAGGTGACAGGTAGCGAAAATCTGATAGCTGGAGGTTTGATAATAAGACTTTGCACAAACCACACCACACACGCCCAACCTCGCGGCGCGAGCGCACGCACGCACGCACACGCTCGCTCTGCGTACACACACACACCGCACACAACAGCACTAAACACAACGACACACGAACACACAACCACAACACACACCCAACAGCACACATACAGGACCACACATACACAAATCTAATTGTATATCGATGTCATCCGTGCCGTGAGCATTTTCCCCCTCCTCTCCAGAGCTTGAACGGGGCGCGGGGTTCGCAGGGTCAATAATAGACTAACGTGGCCGTCTGTTCTCTAGAAAATTGGTTGCAGGGGTATGCCCTCACCATCACAGGCAACCGGGGGAACATGGAAACCTGCAGAAGTTTGGCCTCTAACAAAATCAATATGTGTGTGTTTGTTTTTTTTTTGATTTTTTTTTTTAAAATCCCTGTAAGTCAGGCAACCCTGTCGCCTTTTATTCTTGTCCACATGTGTGCCGTAATGAAGGAGGGTGGTGGCCAGAGGGGGCAAGTTGATGGGAAACCATGACGGGTTCCAATATCCCACCGACCGACGCGCTGGTTGTGAAATTTCTTCTCCTCGAGTTGATTTGTCCTGTCCTCTCTGAGTCGCCTTGTCTGTCCTATCTGTCTGATCCTTCAGTCCTCTGCCTCCTTTCTTCTGGGCCCCCCCCCCACCCCCCCCCACCCACCCAACCCCCGTCACCCATCGTCCTCTCTCACCTCTCTCCCTCTCCGCTCTCTACTCTGCTGGTTCCGAACCGACCGTGCTGGTTTGTTGAAATACTGCTCTTGATTTATATCGGTTTTGGTCGTTCTGTTTCTGTTCGTTTCCTGTCGTGTCTTGGCTGGTCTCAGTCTGTCTTCTGTCTGGGGTCTGTCTGTCTTTCTTGTCTGTTCTGTCTCTCCTCTCTACCCGTCTCTCCTCTCCTCTCCTTCCCCGCCGCTCCCTCAGCTCCCTCCTCTCCCGCTCTCTTCGGTCTCTCTCCTCTCACCCCTTCCTCCCTCCTCCCCTCCCTCCTCCCCTCCAGTCGTCCATTCCCTCTCTCCGTCCCCTCCTCTCCCTCTCTCACTCCGCCGTCCCTCCTCCTCCGGCCCTCATCCTCTCTCTCGCGTACGCTCTCCCTCCAAGTTCCCTGGTGGTTTGATATGGCTTATTGTTAAAAAGAGTTTTTGGAGGGTAAACCATAGATCACACTGCGCAAGCTTTTCCATCACCACCAAAATGAAAAAAAAAAAAGAAAGATAAAAAAAAAAAAGTAAAAAGAAAAAAAAGGCGGGTGGGGGTTGCGGGAAGGTTTTAAAGTCTTCTGCAATTTGGCCCACCTAGTCATAGAAATCATGCCGCGTGCATATATGGAGGAGACGAGTATGAATCGATAACACAGAGAGACTGGTTTTCTCACCTGTAGGATGCGCACTTCATTCAGAGGACAAACTGGTCGACGACGTTGCTCGGAGATGTGGCGTAGGCGAGGGCGCTTGCCCCATAGCTTTTTTTAATTTATTTTTTTTTTTTTTATTAATGACTAGGGAGGTGCCCAAAGTAAATGTAAAATAAAGGCCACGACTGGCCTATGTTATTAGGCTCAGCAAACACCCTCAGAAACGTTTTACCCTTAAAGAGTAGGGGCGAGGTGGGCTAAATTTGTTGTGTTGTTGTGGTTGTTGTTGTTGTTGTTGTTGTTGTTGTTGTTGTTGATGTTGCACAAAGCTACGTTCTGATTTTGGACCAGTACAGTGATTCTGTTCCGACTGGTTGATAAAGCTGACTCTCAGCGACTCAGATTCCTCTCAGACGACGACGACGACGACGACGACGACGACGACGACGACAACGACGACGAAGAAGAAGAAGACGAAAACGACGACGACGACGACGAAGAAGAAGAAGAAGAAGACGAAGACCGAAGATAACAATGACGAGGCCGACGACGATGACGACGATGACGACCGACAACGACGACGGCAAAAAGAAGAAGAAGAAGAAGAAGAAGATGATGATGATGATGATGATGACAACGAACGAGAGAACGAGGCGCGACGACGACGATGACGACGCGACGACGACGGACGCAAGAAGAAGAAGAAAGAAGAAGAAAGAGAAGAAGAAGAAGAAGAATAAGAGATGATGATGATGATTATGATGATGATGATGATGATTGATGATGATGATGACAACGACGAGAACGACGACGACGACGAACGACGACGACGACGACGACGAAGAAGAAGAAAAGAAAGAAGAAGAAGAAGAAAAAGAAGAAGACAATGGAGAATATCAGAAGAATAGCAAGGGCGGATAGCGAAGAAGATCTATTCTGATGAAAAAGTTGCAGTCCTGTTGTCAGAAGAGTGTGGGCCATGATATTACAGACATCAACATCTTCTCTCAGTAATCGCCACGAGGGCGAGAGGAGTTATATTGTCTGATGCTTTCAACGAGTATGGGATGAAGAAGGTGGTAAACGAAGGTGAGTGGGAGAGAGAGAGAGACGGAATGAGAGAGGGAGAGAGGGAAGAGAGAGAGACGGGAGGAGAGGAGAGAGAGAGAGAGAGAGAGAGAGAGAGAGAGAGGAGAGAGGAGAGCGAGAGAGGGTACAGAACTCGCGTGCGGGCCACATCCTAACTCGCAGTCGGGCACATCCTAAAACACATATAAAACGAAGAAAGAAGAAGAAAGAAGAAAGAGAAGAAGAAGAAGGAAGAAGAGGAGAGAGAGAGAGAGAGAGAGGAGAGAGAGAGAGAGAGAGAGAGAGAGAGAGAGAGAGAGAGAGAGAGGCAGACAGAAGGAAAGGCACACACCACACAACACACACACACACACACACACACACACACACACACAACCACACAGAGAGAGCAAAGACACATGCACACACTCGCAAAGAGAGAGAGAGAGGAGAGAGCGAGAGAGAGAGAGAGAGAGAGAGAGAGAGATAGAGAGAGAGAGAGTAATGAACTCGCGTGCGAGGCACATCCTAACGCTCCCGCTCACAAAACATGAAAAACATAGAGAAGAAGAAGAAAGATAAGAAGAAGAGGAATCATAGAAGAAGAAGTGGAGAGAGAGAGAGATAGAAGAGCAGAGAGACGAGAGAGGAGGAGTTGTATAGTCAGGAGAGAGATCGAGATCGAGGGATGAGAGAGAGGAAAGGCACAGAACACCAGAAGGCCAGACACCCAGTGTCACACACACACACACACACACACACACACACACACACAACACACTCACTAAAAGAGGACACATTGACACACTCTCAAAATAGCAAGAGGAGAGAGAGAGAGGGAGAGAGAGAGGAGGGGAGAAGGAGAGAGAGGAGAGAGAGAGGATGATGCTTATGAATGATTGATGATTGATGAATGGAATGAAGACTATTACAGTCTTTTCGGTCTTTTGTAAAGTTTTTTTTGGACCCACACCACACACACACACACACAACACACCACACACACACACCCACACACACGCACAACGCCCGCGGCGCGGCGCGCCCGCAGCCGCGCACGCACCGCAAATTCACACTCCCCCTATCGTATTCTCCTACACTGACTCTTTGGGGGGTGGGGGGGGGGGGGGGGTCGGGGGGGGGGGGGGGGGGGGGAGGGCTGGGGGGGGGGGGCTTATACAGAAGAGGTTCCAGTTTATTTTTTTTTTTTTTTTTCAATGAAAGAAAAGCCTCCCTTTATTTTCCATCCTTTTTCCCTCGCTGGGCCCGGCCGCACGGCAAAACGCCGAAAAACGGTTTACCACCTGGTGCAGGCGTTACCGGCGGGAGTAAGGAAGGCGAATATTGAACCACGCCACCTGTCCGTGCTTAATACTGTGGGGCGGTGGTCGTGTGACAGATTAGAGCGGGCGGCCAGGGAGAGGGGAAATTGGATTGGAAAACGAGAGGATTTTTCAGCACCAAGCTGACTGCGCGTCGGGGATGGCCCCTGAAGTAATCTCTCCCCTGTCAGTGCTGTCCTCCTGTCTCTTCGTGAGTCTGTCCTCTCTGTAAAAGGCTATATAACCATCTGTCTTTGAGTCTAAACTCCTGGCATCTCGGGTCGTGTTTTTTGTCCTCCATCAATGGAATCCGATTTCTCTCATCTCTCTCTCTTTTTTCTCCTCCTCTCTCTCTTCCGCCTCCCTGTCCCCCTTCCGGAGTATGTCTCCCTCGTCCGTCCGCTGTCTCCTCTCTCTCCTCTTCGTGAGTCCATCTCTCTCTCTCCTCTGTCTTTGCTCCTCTTCGTCTCCTCCCTTCCGTCTCTCACTCTCCCCCATCCTCTACCGTCCGTTTCTCTCCTCTTTCTTCTCCTCTCCCTCTTCTCTCCTCCCATCTCTCTCCTCTCCCTCTCTCCGTCCTCCCTACCTCGGCTTTCCCTCTCTCCCCTCATCTCGGTCCGCCCCGTGTCGTCTCCTCTCTCTCACTTATCCCTCTTTCCTCCCTCTTCTCCTCCTCTCCCGTTTCTCTCCCATTGTCCGGTCTCTGGTCGTGGCACCACCCGTCCGTCGTCCTCAGCCATCTCTTTTTCATCTTTCTTTCTCGTCCGCCTCTCGCGCCCCCTTTCTCCTCCCGCTTTCCCCCCTCGTCTCCTATCCCCGCCATTGTTCCGCCACCCCCCCCCCCCCCCCCCCCCCCGCCCTCCCGCCCCCCCCCCGCCCCGACTCGCCCTCCCTTTCCCTCTCATCTCTCTGTTTCTTCGTCTCTGTCCTCCCCCTCAACCGTCCCGCACTCTCTCGCCCCTCTCTCTCTCTTTCTCTCATCCTACGTCTCCTCTCCCCTCTCTCTCCCTCCTCCTCAGTCTCCTCTCTCGACCTCTCCTATCTGTTTCTCTCTCCTCATTTGTTTCTGCAACTTCAACCTGAGTCCAAAGCACAAAGAAGGGGAACAAAATACAATGTAAAGACTGACACAATCCAAACCCTCATCTATTGGTAGACTTTGATACTAGAACAGTTGAACAGGAGGACACTGTCCCAATCAGTTTGATCTGTTCTGGGTTCCAGCTTTGATCACCTGAGAACAGCTGGACAGGAGGACACCATCCAATCAGTTTTTGAACCTGTTCTGGTCCCAAGCTTTGATCACCTGAGAACATTTGAACAGAAAACGGAGACACAACCGTCCAATCAGTTTTGATCTGTTCTGGTCCAGCTTTGATCACCTGAGAACAGCCTGGACAAGGAGGACACACAAACCCGTCCGTCCCAATCAGTTTGAACTGTTCTGGTCCAGCTTTTTGATCACCTGAGAACAGTTTGGACAGGAGGACACCGTCCCAATCAGTTTGAACTGTTCTGGTCCAGCTTTGATCACCTGAACAGCTGGCAGGAGGAGACAACAGGACCGTCAAACAGGTTTGTCCAATTTGTCCAGTTTGAAAACTGTTTCTCCGTCCAATCAGTTTAGACTGTTCTGGTCCAGCTTGATGATGGAGATCAGCTGGATTCTCCTGTCTCTGCACGTCCAATCAGTTTGAACTGCTCCGTCCAGCTTAGAAAATCTGACTGATCTCCTGTCTCTATGCAATTGCGATCCCACTGGCTAGTCGTCACAGAGAATTATCCGAGGCGTGCTGGCCCAAAGACCCCTACAAACATTTCACAGTCCCGGTCGCGTCACCAGATGTCCGGTCCCATGAGGCGTCCAGGCCATGTCAGGCATGTCTCAGGCATCCTCTCACTCCGATAAAGAGCTCCGACAGGAAAATAAGAACTCTTGGGGACTGGCAAGGTCATTGTGGACAACTGCGGATCGCTGACTGTGGGGACTTTAGCCCTAAAGCCAACACTCTGGTCTTAGTGGACTGGAGCCCTAAAGCCAAACACTCTGGTCCTGTCGTCTTAGATGGTCGAAAAGAAACACCACGAACAGGAAAAAGGAAAAAAAGAACAAGAACTAACAGAGAGAGAAAGTCAAAAAAAGAACAACAAGAACGAAGAACAGGACGGAGAGAGAAAAGAGAGACAGGACGTGAAAATAGAAAGGACTGGAACTAAAAAACACGAAGAATTAGGAGACGGACAAGACGACGACGGCGACTACGATGAAGAAAGAAGAGAGAGGAGGAGGAGGAGGAGATGACAGAAGAGAAGAAGAAGAAGAAGGATGAGGAGGAGATGACAGAAGAGGGGGAAGAGGAGAAGGATGAGGAGGGGGAGAAGAAGAAGAACTTAAAGAAGGAGGAGGAGGAGGAGTAGAAGAAGAAGAAAAAGGAGGAGGAGGAGAAGAGTTAGAGGGAGAAGAAAGAGGAGAAAAAAAGAAACAAAAAGAGGAAGGTCATCAATCTCAGTGGGCACTAGGCATCCATCTTATATAACGCAGTGTTGTACGTCTTTGATTGACAACAACAACACTCCCCCTTCAATCTTTGCCACTCATACTTTTTCTCCCAGGAAACTTCCAAGTTTCACTTTCTTAACCCGTCTTTCTTTGCATTTTAAATCGTTCGCAGCCAGTCACACTATTGAACATACACTCACTCTTCAGTCAAACGAACATCATTTATCATTTCAACGTTGAAACCAGATGTGTTCACATAGACACTGGCTGCGACAACGACGACGACACAGGACGAAGTGACGACGATCACGACAGACGATGATGACGACATTGAGTACAATGACGACAAACAGGGTCAAGAGGGTGTGGGAGCGTGCATGCTTGGTGTGACTTGTTCGCTGAACACAGCCCTGCAGTGCGCCAACAGCACTGGTCGAGTGGTTCCATTTGGCCTTCACCTTCAGTGAAGTCGCACCGCAAAGCAGCCAGAATAGAGCGCCGGACTCGCCTAGGGTTGCAGGTTCGAACCTCCGATGGGCTGTTTTGGGTACAGAAGGATTTTTGTTTTCCAACAGAGTAAACATTGGTTCTGACTCCATTTCCTGAAAAGTACTTGGAAGGAGACTATAAACCGAGGTTCCGTGTGTGTGAACGCACGCATTATATCTTGAACATACGTAAAATCCCACAACAAACTATCGGAAGAGTTTTTGCCGTTGGCATGGATGACACGTCACACATAGCACGCACTCTGCGTGAAAAATTGAAGAAATGAAGGAGGAGGGGGGGGGGGGGGGGGGGGGGGAAGCTGATTGATTGATACCGACTGAATACTACGACTGAACACAGAACGACTAGCAGGCAGCTCTTCAGTCGGCTCTACCCAGGTAGGCGGCCCGTTGTGTTAATGGGGGGCGTGGTTTGTACAGCGCCTGGAGCTTGGTTTCAGGGAGGCATCAGGAAGCTCACCAGCCGGGACGCCCGGAAGGACACAGGGTGCACTTTCGGCGGGTCATACTCTTGGTACCTCTGCACAAACAGTGCGGCGCTCAGCCTGCCATCAGGGCTCATGGACTTAATTTTTCGCCTCGTGGATTTTCGCCCTGTGGATTTTCGGCCGTAAACTTTTGCTAAGTGGAGTTTATCCATGTGAACCTCTGTCCTATGGGACTTTCGCCCCGTGAACTTCTGTCCTATGGACTTTCGCCCCGTGAACTTCTGTCCCATGGACTGTGAACTTCTGTCCTATGGACTTTCGCCCTGTGAACTTCTGTCCTATGGACTTTCGCCCCGTGAACTTCTGTCCTATGGACTTTCGCCCCCGTGAACTTCTGTCCTATGGACTTTCGTCCCGTGAACTTCTGTCCTATGGACTTTCGCCCTGTGGACTTCTGTCCTATGGACTTTCGCCTTGTGGACTTCTGTCCTATGGACTTTCGCCCTGTGGTCTTCTGTCCTACGGACTTTCGCCCTGTGGACTTCTGTCCTACGGACTTTCGCCCTGTGGACTTCTGTCCTACGGACTTTCGCCCTGTGGAATTCTGACCTATGGACTTTCGCCCAGTGGACTTCCACTTTTGTATGCTTAAGATTTCAACCCTGACAGTGACCTCTTAAACTTACACAAACACACAATTTAATCCCTAAATCACACACACACACACACACACACACACACACACACACACACACACACACACACACACACACCACTCTCATGGTCTCCTCCTATGTTAACCGACAGTTAAAGAAGAGCGAAATCAGTATGGTTGCGCTTCAATAACATTTTATTTGGGACTCACAGTTGCAAGTTGATGATTCGCACGCGATCACTCCCACGCGGAGAGAGAGAGAGAGAGAGAGAGAGAGAGAGAGAGAGAGAGAGACAGACAGACTCGGTGCACACCGTGATGATCAAGAACACTGTGCGATGAAATGTGAGAAAAGTTACTCTGTTCAAATCTTGACCCTCTCTTTCAACTGACGCGATGTCCAACACACAATCATCGCCCCGTGCGTTCAGCCCGGAGGCAGCTAAACGGCAAAACAGCAACACACACAAACCCCCCAAGGTATGTGAAAAGAACACCACCATCCCACGAAGACAGGCTCGTTGTGCGAAGCATTCCACACCAACACACACGTTGGGACCAGTCTCTCGACCGTAACTGCCTTAACCGTCCCCAGGACGACTAGAGGTTCGGTCTGAGATTCGAACAACCGGGTATCAGCAACAGAGTGCAAATCTCTCCGACGGACTCTGCCCCCGCCATCCCCCCCCCCCCCCCCCACCCCTCCCCCCACTTCCTAGATGTTATATCAAAAACAATTTTTTTTAGTTCTCATGAGCCAATCAAACGACGTCTGACATAAGAGACACCATACAGTCACAGCACAGAGAAAGGAATCCTGCAAACCAGAGGTGCAGAGAGGACAAACATACAACTCAGACACTCGACTGTTTATTATTCCAGAGAAATTGCACCACAGACAGAAGGAAATACAACACAAAACATCGATTGTCACAAAACACCCAATGTCACAAAACATCAAATGTCACAAATGTATGGTCGGTCACGTCTTTGGGATACGCACGTTTCAGAGTCAGAACAACAGCAACAACTTGCTGAAAAACATGAATTTTGGGATCAGTGATCCTGGGGTTGCGGTTCGAATTTCTGCCAGGCCGTTTCGGTACAGGGGGATTTTTTCCCTCGGAGTTAACATTGCTTCTGACTCCATTTCCCACACAGTCATTCAAATGAGACTATACGCCGAGGTTCCATGTGTGAATGCACGCATAACATCTTGCACACACGTAAAATCCCATTACCAACTTTCGGAAGAGAAGGCCAGTTTGGCCGTTGGTATGGATGATACGTTACACATAGCATGCACCCTGCGTGAGGAATTGAAAAGAATGAAGGAAGTAAGGAAATTGAGTGAACGATATTGAATGAT
>JADBJO010002181.1:15000-22500 GCA_016801955.1 Conus betulinus
GAAAGAGTTATCGGGAAACATGGAATTGGAGACAGGACTGACAACGGTGAACGACTCATCGACCTCTGTGAAGAAAATGATCTTGTCATTGGCGGTACTCTTTTCGCTCACAAAACCATCCACAAGCTAACATGGACATCCCCTGACGGAAAGACAAAGAACCAAATTGACCACATCATTATCAACGGAAAATGGAGGCACTCCCTACGAGATGTACGTGTGATGCGACACGCAGATGTTGGTAGTGACCATGAACTACTGGTAGCGAAACTGACACTCAAACTGAGGTAGGCAAAAAGCTGGGGACAGTCGGAACCTGCGCTTTGATGTTGCCAAGCTAAAAAAGATCCAACAGCAAAGAAAGAATTCTTCGTCACCCTGAAGAATCGCTTCAGCAGCGTCCTCCAAGATGAAAACAGCACTGACCATAGACAGTTTCATCATGGCTATAACCGAAACACAGCAAAAGAGACAATAGGTTATAGGAACAGTGTGAAATCTGAGTGCCAACATAGAAAAACCATTGAGAAGAGAAAACAGATCAAGAAGAAATTGCTAGATGCCAAGTCACCCAGACTAAAGGAAAGAATAGCAGCCCAGCACAGAGAGAAAGACAAAGAGGTGAAGTTGTCGGCAAGGAAAGATAAACGTCTCCGTGCAGAGAGGCTTGCTGAAGAAGCTGAGACAGTAGCAGAGATGAAGGATATGAAGACAGTGTATAGAACCACAAAGAAGCTGCGGGGATATAGAGGACAGAACCAAGACATACCAGTTAAGGCAGAGGACGGAACATCTATCACAGAAGAACGTGCCAAGCTCGAGAGGTGGAGAGAGCACTTCCAGAGGATCCTAAACCGGCCTGATCCACCGACACCAGCTGACATTCCTATGGCAGAGGAGGACCTGGACGTCAACATGGGAGAAATCACAGTAGATGAGGTCAAGGAAGCTATCCCCAAGCTAAAGAATGGCAAAGCTCCAGGAGAAGATAATGTATGCCCCGAGATGTTGAAGGCAGAAGAACAGGAGACACCTCTTATCCTCCCAACGCATCCTGCAGGACATAGGAACCAGGAAACAACCCCAATTGACTGGAGAACTGGTACCATCATCAAATTGCCGAAGAAAGGAGACCCAAGAGAATGCAACAATTAGAGAGGCATCACCCTACTATCACTCACCAGCAAAGTCTTCAGGCGCATCTTACTGCAGCGCATAAAGACAGCGGTAGATGCCCTACTTCGCAAGAGCAGGCAGGCTTTAGAGAGAGAGGATATCATGCATTGATCACATTTTCGTCTTACGCCAGATTCTCGAGCAGTCCCATGAATGGAATATAGCCCACTTTACGTGGTTTTCATCGATTTCGCGAAAGCCTTTGACAGTTTGCACCGCGCTTCTCTCTGGAAGATCCTGCGACACTACGGCATTTCCCGAGAAACTGGTCAACATCATCCAGTCCCTGTATGAGAGCTTTGAGTGTCGCATCATCCACAACAACCAGCTGACGGAACCGTTCAAGGTGGACACCGGAGTGTAAACAAGGGCTGCATACTGTCACCGATCCTCTGTCCCTGGCCATCGACTGGTTGATGCGAAACGTCACCCAGGGAAAGCAACAGGGAATCCGGTGGACGTTGACCTCAGTCTTGGAGGACACTGACTACGCAGACGACATGGGACTGCTGTCACACAAGTATCAGGACGCCCAGCAGAAAGACAGAAAGCCTCAGCGAGACAGCCAGCACCATTGGGCTGAAAGTCAACGAGAAGAAGACGACGCAGGTCATGAGAAAAAATGCCACAAACAACAAACCCCATCACCGCTAACGGCAAAACCACTTGATGATGTTCAGGAATTTGTATACCTGGGCAGCAAGATGACCACAGACGGCGACTGCAACCGGGAGATTAACGCCAGAAGAATCAGCAAAGCCAACCAAGCCTTCGCAATGCTCAGGCCCATCTGAGAGATCCACCGTCCTCAGCATCCAAACGAAGATTCGACTCTTCAAAAGCAATGTCCTCAGCGTCCTCCTGTATGACTCAGAGTGCTGGAAGACGACCGTCGCCATTGAGAAAAAGCTGGAAGTGTTCCAGAACAAATGTTTGCGACAGGAGCGATCTTCTGGCCGAACATCATCTCAAACGAAGAACTGAGGACTAGAACAGGAGTCTCCATAATACAGGTCACCATCCAGGCGGCGCGTCGACGGAGATGGCTAGAGCATGTCTGTCGCATGCCACCCAGCTCACTCCCCAGAACAGCCCTGCGCTGGACCCCCCCCCAAGGTAAAAGAAAAAACGGGGACGATCGAAGGAAACCTGGCGCAGGACAATAGAAAGGGAGCTGAAAGACAAATGACTGACTCTCAACACAGCCCCCAGAGCAGCCGCAGACAGAGCCAGATGGAGATCTCTTGCCGTAGCCTCAAGCGCCAGCAGGCACGAAGAGGACTGAAGAGAAAAAGAGAGATTTGCATTTACGTGAAAGACAATGAACTCATCACAACCTTTTTTTTTTAGGCAATGCCATGTATTTCGGTAATTTCATCAATTAAGTTGAATATGACAGCCACAGAAGACATCACCCAAAGTCACCATATTCTTATCACACAGATATTTCTGATGGGAATCACTGTGCCATACAAAATCAGAATGGAGCAAATACGTCTACAGCACTGAGAAGTATGCCAGTCCAGCCAGCAGCTTTAGGGAATCCGGCTTCCGGTCGGGGTTCTCGCCATAGAGATTGGATCAAGAGGATAAGGATAAGGATTTGTATGCTCATCAACCTTTGAAACACGAAACAGCTCGGGGACCAGAACCCTGAAGGCAATGGCAGAGGCAGCCGAAAAAGAGTTCCAGCTGGATCTGGTCGAGGAGGAACAAAGTGAACTTCATAGGTCATAAATGTACCAACTTTGAACTGGTGTGACTGTCAGCAGTGGGATATAGATGTCCGTCTTTAAAAGCACGCCTTGAGATACTCACCCATCCAAAAGTTGCGGGTTCGAATCCTAGCAGCGCCAAAAAAAAAAAAAAAAAAAAAAAGAAAAGAAAAGAAAAAAAAAAAAAAAAAGAAAGAAAAAGAAAAGAAAAAGGTTGGCAGTAGAAGACATCTGGGAGTCATGACCAGGATACGGCCCGGCCCCCCTTAGAGTGTCAACAGTTCAGGGCCGAAACGCTTGTCTGAAGGGGTGTTCTTTTCTGAAGACCTGCTGCTGTTAAGGCTTCCCTCCAGTCTCTTCCTACTAGTGTTTTGGCGTCGTCTATTCCCAACCGCTTGACAAAGGTTTCGTTCTCTGGCCACACATTCCACACACCTCCCAAGTTTCGGGTAAAAGCGGTTGTGGAGTCTTTTGCTTGTTTTGTTTCATCGTACTCAGTGAATACTCGTCCTGCCTTTCGATCCGTATTGGCACCAACTTTAATGAGTTCATCTCCAGGCCACATTCAATGTTCCCACCACGTTGTGTCAAACAGCCTGTTTCGAGAGAAAAAAAAAATCGAGCGGAGGCAATGCCTGTTTTCCCATTGCATATAGAGTTACCTTTTCTGAGTTCACGGGTCAAGCCAACAGAAGCAGAGAGTCTGACATTTGATTGGAAGCGTACGGCAGGATAACGATCAGGAACCTGACTGTCTGCGTTCCAGACGCACCGTCTCACACCCTTGTTTTGGCATTTTCTCTCTGTGATTGAACTGTGACGCTGACCGGTGGGGCAATACTGCTTTAGGTGTGACACCGGCGGCCTCTATGCAATGACAACGGCAGGGTCCGTCTCGCTGAAGGCCAGTTCTAACACAGATTCCTTCGCTTTTAGATTTCCCCAAACTGTGTATTCCGTGTCGCAGGTTTTGCGTGATCTCGTTGACCAGGTAGTGGATCTCGACTTGCATCCGTCTCAATACAGATGCAGACAAACCATAACAGATTAGGGTCACATTCTGTCTTTCCACCAACTTTCAATGAAATCGGTTTGGTAGACCTAGAGGGGTCCGTGGTCAAATGGTTAGGACGTTGCCTGCCTGGAGATCTAACGGTCGTGAGTTCGAACCACACGCGGGGTCGGATGTTTTGGGCTGACTCTGTCAGCCCAGCGGTCAATGGGTACCTGATTCAGTTCAGGGAAGGTTAAAGGCGGCGGATGGAGAGGGAGAGGCCACACCTTCCATCATGTCTTGCCCTGGACACGGGGAAACTGACAGTTCACCGCAACAATGGCCAAAAGTCTACACAAACTTCAACGTTGCTTTCTTTCTTTCTTTATGTATTTATTCATTTTCAAAGAATTGCATGATCTTCTCAACAGACCAGACAAAGTACAAACAAGCAAGCCAGCAGAGGTGTGTGTGTGTGGGGGGGGGGGGGGGGGGGGGGGGGGGGGGGGAGTGGAGAGGGGGAGGGTTGTTTACTACAGATGCATTTCAGTCGATTTCGCTGTATACATCCTGATGCTTGTTTCGAACACCGGATTTTTTTTTTCCTTCAAATTTTACATTCTGGTCCTTATCTCAAACACAGATTTTTTTTTTTCATAATTATGTTAACATGGTTGGCCTACGGCGTAACTGAAGGGTTGGTGGGGGGATGACAGAACAGGAGGACTATGAAGAAGAGCTGATAGGGAGGACATCAAACTCCCGGCGGGACGAGCTCGCAGCTAGATACAGGAGAAGGGAGCCACGGTGCGCTCACTGACCTCTCATTCATGGAAGATAGAGACCCCGTGGCTTGCTGTCACACACGGAAATCTTCAAACGGAACACCGTGGGTTGTTGGGTATATATGCCCCCCCCCCCCCCCCCCCCCCCCCCCCCCCCCCCCAATCCCCACACCCAATCTAATCAACACGTCTCTGCTGTTTATTGCAGAGTCGACCTCGATGCCCCCCCTCCCCTTCTCCCCCCCCCCCCCCTCCTCACCCCCAGGTTCATTTTCTTCTTCCAAAATGAAAATAGTGGTATTAACAATATTGGGGATTTATACTGCGTTCTGTCTTGTGAATGGTGACAGGCGCCCAGAGCACGAACACTTCCGAAATGAAGAGATGAGGAAGAGATAGGAATGGAAGGGAGGGAGGGAGGTGTTGTGGGGATGGGTGGGATGGGGAGAGAGAAGGCTCTGAACATAATTGAATTCATTTGTTTATGTATCCACTGAGAGAGAGAGAGAGAGAGAGAGAGAGAGAGAGAGAGAGAGAGAGAGAGAGAGATTATTGGTAATTGTTATTCCCAAGGGTAACAGATAAGCAAGAAGGTGCGTTTTTCTGTTCGGCCCTTGTCCCTTCAGGGACTAAGAATACTGACACAGAAATACTATAACACAATATAGAACTTATTATAACAAAACAGTGATGTTTCATATAAACATAAAAAAACACACACACACACACACACACACACACACACACACACACACACACACACACACACACACACACACACCACACACACACACACACACACACACACTAAAAATGTCTGTCACACACACACACACACACACACACACACACACACACACACACACACACACACACACACACACACACATGCGCGTTTCGTTCGCTCGCATGCTTTTAAGTGTATACTATTACTATCCCAGAAAGAAGATATAAGAAGCATCACTCACCAAATTAGTATCGTTACCACAGCCTGAGGAGAAATGTACAGTGATTTATGAAGCAGTCATGTTAAAGTACACAAGCATATCTTCATACTCAAAATTCTTGTTCATAAAACAAGATTGGTTTTCGAATCAGTGAGGAACAGGAGATAATGTTATAGTTGAGGGCAGAGAGAGAGAGAGAGAGAGAGAGAGACAGAGAGAGAGAGAGAGAGAGAGAGAGAGAGAGAGAGAGAGAGAGAGAGATGTATATGTAGATGTAGATGTTTATTCGTGAAGGCCATAGCCCCTTAGAAGGGGGATACATATGAAAGAACTTTGCATAATCCATTTCTAATCATGAGTGCAAACAAACGAAAATATTACAGAATTTCTTCGTTTAAACCCTCTGTAAAAAATACACAGCTAGATTCTTCACTATTTTATCATTTTTCGATGACATTAACAAAATATATCTGAAGAGTGAATGCATATAGTATCTGGGTGGAATACACTGTTGTCTAAGATCACTTAGTTCTGGACATGAAAGAACAAAACAAACTTCATTTCTTGAGATTCTTGACATAATGGACAAACAGTCATACGATCGTTTAAATGTCTGTAACGCTGAGAATGTGCATAGATATCCAATATACCAAATCTGAACTTGGTTATGATATGTTTCAAATGTCTGTCAATATCCATTGACAAATACCTCGGAACACGATGCATAGAGATTTAGCATTGTACAAATATCAAATCTATCGCTGTCTTCAACATGAGAGCTCCACCTCTGCCAACTGCAATCAATCAGTGTTTGCCGAAAAACACGAACAAAAAGCGTTTATATATCGCCAACACCCTGATTCTCCCATACAAAAACCAAATCCATATTCATACAACTATAGCCTTACGTTCGAGATCCAATTTTTCTTACCCCTTGCATCTAACTCTACGAGCATCGTGTAGGCTTTATAAGGAAATCTGTGTGGTTCCATTTGTGTTATCCTTAACCAGTAAACGGATACATTTAACCACTGACGTTGAATAGATCGGATATCGGTTAGTCTTTCCATATACAAAATCGTTTGGTGTTTTCATCGAAACACCAAGAAATTTCTTCAGAGCGTACAAGTGAATTTTCTCAACATGCACAGCAGCAGAATCAAAGCCCCATAGCTCAGCACCATATTGTAACATTGTTAAATTTGAATATCAAATAATTCCCACAGCACAGATAGAGATTCATTATTGAACTGTGCCAGTTTCCTCAAAATACACACTAAAGCATATTTAGCTATACTGGCAAGATCTTTACAAGCAAAGGTAAAGCTTAAGCGTGTAGAAAAATAAAGACCAAGATATTTATAAGCATTCACAAGGGGCATTTCGACTCCTTTATATGTCCACCTTTCTCTAGCGGCAGAGAGAGAGAGAGAGAGAGAGAGAGAGAGAGAGAGAGAGAGAGAGAGAGAGAGAGAGAGAGAGAGGCTACAGGTAAAAAAATCATTTTAGCTTAGCAGACCAGGCGGGGTTTTCGCCAGAGCTTTGCAATACGGAAAAAAAAAAGGCCACGTGCCGAAGACCAGAGACCACATGCTGACAAAGCAGCGAGGAACCAAAGCCACAATCACACACTGAATGACATGATGGGTCATACACATCCTGACAAAGCAACAAAGCCACAATCTACACACTGAATGACATGTAGGGCCATTTATATCCTGACAAAGCAACAAAGCCACAATCCACACACTGAATGACATAAATTGGCCATGTACATCCTGACAAAGCAACAAAGCCACAATCCATACACTGAATGACATGATGGGCCACATACATCCTGACAAAGCAACAAAGCCACAATCCGCACACTGAATGACATGATG
>JADBJO010002181.1:45000-47500 GCA_016801955.1 Conus betulinus
GTTTCTAGTGTCACCTATCTCTTCCATGGTTTCATTTTATTATTGCATCCCCCCCCCCCCCCCCCCCCCCCCCCCCCCCCCCCCCCCAGTCTTCTTGAGTGGTTTTATGGTCGTTCTAGTGTCACCTATCTCCAGGATGTTGGCTGAGATCCATGGTTTCAATTTTCAGCTGCTCATTCCTAGGACCTCTGTCGCTGTTTCAGTCATCACTTGGTTGAAATTGTTTGAGAGGGCTTCATGGTCTTCTAAGAGAAGGCGTGGGGGGTGACCTTTCCTGCTATGGGCCGTTAACAATTGTATGCGATGTAAGGATCTTTCAGTTTGTCAACACTGAATTTCGAATAGCTGTTGTTTACTATCCTGGTGTTCTTCATGGTACTTTCAAGTTCGTCATGACAAGGTCGTGGCTGCTACCAACATCGGCTCCTGGGAACTGTCCCAGTGTTAGCTCTGGCGATGCTAGGTCCACACCGGTTCTTCACAAGGATCTCGTCTTCTCTGGCTGTGCTTCTGACCGTTTTAGGAGTACCATGGGAATCGTCGGGATACTTCATGGTCACAACTATGTCACTTATTATTGATACATCCTAGCAGGCGTTGACTTCTATCATCGGTGGTCTCATTTGTCCTTTGCAACAAAGTCTGGCACACTGAGGAGCGGCCCACGCTGTGGACACGGTTACTAATCAATGTCCTTGCCAAGAAAGGAAATCCGCAACACTGCTTGAACTACCGCACTATAAGCTTGATCCGTCACGCCAATAAAGTAATGAAAAGTAAATTACGTTTTATCCAAAAAAAAAACAATTTCTCTCAAACAAAAAAAAAAAAAATCATTGATGTTGAATTGTCGGTTTTCGCATGTTCAGTCATTTTGGGGGAAAGTTCAAAACGTTCTATTTAAAAACTGGTCAGTCATTTTTTAACGTAGTCCAATTGACCGTTTCTGATAAATCCTTTCCCTTCACTTGAAGCTCTCTTACCTGTTTTTTAACCCTACCTCTTCTGTTATCCCCGCCCCTCCCGCCTTTCCTTTCCTTTCCTTTGGGGTCGTCCTGTGCTGGTTTTGGTTTATTACGTTTGAACAAAGGACCAAAAATTATGCAGAGTTCAAAATCAGCAGCACAGATGATCAGATTACAAATAAACGAAGCAACCAGCCTTACGTTTTTGACCACTGTGTGTGCGAGGAATCATCGTTCTCGCACGCCTTTCATCAGCCTTTTTTCTTTTTTTTTTTTTCTTATCTCTCATTTATTCAATAAACATTTACTGAGCTGTGATTACCGTGCGTAGTGCAGTCACAGGCTATCAGAGATGGCATGGCGCATTTATCCCATGAATTTAGTTCGCACGCAGTGACGTCTCACCGATGAATTTGATTGCTGTCCTTTCAACGAGACCGAAACTATTTGTCCATTTGCTTCAAAGTAAGGTGACTACAGGCGGAGATTGAAACACATCTCTTAAAAAGAAATTATAATCCATCTTCCATACAAGGGGTACAAACAAATTGCACGACAAAACGCGACGCGTTTCAACCTCTTTGGTCTTCTTCAGGCAAGATAAACAACATACAGGGCAATGAAAACGAAGAACGAGCAGTCACTTATCTTCAAAAATTCGGCGCGCAAAATGTTTTCATTCAACATTTATCTTGCGTTTCATTTGAGAAGATAAGTGACGGCTTTGTCTGGCGGATTTATTATAATTTTTCTTAAAAAAAATACTTGTCTATTAAATTAAAAAGACTGTCATCCCAGGAAGATTTGAAAAGGAGGCAGTGAGGTCGAGAAGTTAAGGAGGGGGGGGGGAGGGTGGGGTGTGAGTGGGGAGAGGAGGGACAGAAAATAGGCGGGAGAGGACCGAAGTAACACTATTTCCACAAAAAAAACGACATGCCCAGATGAACAGCGTGACTGTCAGTTCTGTTGTTCTCTTTGCTGCTGCTTTAACATTTAGAATCCGGGGTTCGAATTTGCAGATTTGTGAATGCGAAGTGTCTTCAAGGACACAAGAGGCGACGACTCTCCCCTCCACCACAACTGACGTCAGGTTACCGCCCTTTACCCCCCTGCTGAGTGTCGTCGTGAACTGGCCTAATGTGAGGGAGGCGGCAGGCTGTAGAGTTGGCATTGTGGACCTCTCTATCACCTCCCATCCTTTACAACAGGAAAAATCTAGCACGCACGTGGGCAAGCAGGCTCACACACACACACACACACACACACACACACACACACACACACACACACACACACACACACACACACACACGCGTACGCACGCACACACGCACGCACGCACACACACACACACACACACACACACACACACACACACACACACACACACACACACACACACACATACATACATACACACACACAACGCGCCTGCAAGCACGCACACACGCAAGCTCGGATGGACGGACGGACGACGCGTGTAGACGCTCTCTCTGCTCTCTCTCTCTCTCTCTCTCTCTCTCTCTCTCTCTCTC
>JADBJO010002181.1:57500-62500 GCA_016801955.1 Conus betulinus
TTCCTCAGTGGCACCATAGGAGACTGGTTCAAGACGACTGTTGGAGTGAGGCAAGGCTGTTTACTTTCACCCACTCTTTTCAACACTGACCCGGAGACAATTATGACAGACGCACTGGAGGGGACGTCAAGGCTCAGTAAGCATTGTTGTAAACAACCTACGCTCTGCCCATGACATTGACGGGCTAGCAGGAGAAGAGCAGGAACTAGCCAGTCCGGCAGAGCGCCTTGACAAATGGTTCTGCGGCATTCGGCGTAAAAGATCAGCACCGAAAAGACAAAACTCATGGCCAACAACGCCAGCGGCACCAGCGCCAACATCGCTATTAAGGGAGAAAAACTAGAGACAGTTCGGAAATTCAAGTACCTCGGAGCAATTTGTTTTCAGATGAGGGGGATCAAAAACTGAAGTGCTCTCCAGAGATGCGTCGTAGCGCTAGCCAGACTAAGAGCCATCTGGAACGATAGAAACGTGACAATCAGTTCCAAGGTCAGACTGATGCGCTCCATGGTCATTGCCATACTTCTTTAAGCTTGTGAGACGTGGACTCTGACAGCTGAACTTGAGAGAAGGATTCAGGAATTAGAGATGAGATAGTCCCGCAAGATCTTTGGCATCGTGTACAAAGAGCACATTACAAACCTGGAGGTCCAGACTAAGAGTGTGGGAACCTATTGGACCATCCGGTTTCCAACAGAGTGTTGTCTTATCGTTTGTTATTGTTTGTCAAATGTAGCTATCTTCAGGGAACCAGACGGTTCACTTTCGAACAGAGTGTATTCTAATTGTTTATTGTCATTTGTTCCATGTGAACAGTTACGTTTTTGACCCCGTTTTTTTTTTTTTTTTTTTAGTTTGTTTTGCTGTCAGCAAGAGTACGCAGAAACCACGAGACTGATTCTGCTACATATTACACGACGGTGTATGCAGAAACCACGAGACTGATTCTGCTACATATTACAGGACGGTGTATGCAGAAACCACGAGACTGATTCTGCCCTATATTACACGACGGTGTATGCAGAAACCACGAGACTGATTCTGCTACATATTACAGGACGGTGTATGCAGAAATCACGAGACTGATTCTGCTACATATTACACGACGGTGTATGCAGAAAACCACGAGACTGATTCTGCTACATATTACAGGACGGTGTATGCAGAAACCACGAGACTGATTCTGCCCGATATTACACGACGGTGTATGCAGAAACCACGAGACTGATTCTGCTACATATTACACGTCGGTGTATGCAGAAACCACGAGACTGATTCTGCCCGATATTACACGACGGTGTATGCAGAAACCACGAGACTGATTCTGCCCGATATTACACGACGGTGTATGCAGAAACCACGAGACTGATTCTGCCTGATATTACACGACGGTGTATATGCAGAAACCACGAGACTGATTCTGCCTGATATTACACGACGGTGTATGCAGAAACCACGAGACTGTTTCTGCTAGATATTACACGACGGTGTATGCAGAAACCACAAGACTGATTCTGCTAGATATTACACGACAGTGCATTCAGAAACTGCCGTCGCGATTTTTAACAAAACTTGGAGGAAAGACAGAATATGATCCAACGATAACCCCCTTAAATGCTGGTGTGGATTCGGATCAAATGGCGTATGCGGGGTCCTGTTCAGCAAGTTCATTGCAAAAGTTTGGCACTGAACATAGACGTAGTAAATGTGACTGTTCAGAACTGGTCACTGCCCGCGGAGTAATACATTTTCATGGAATATCAAAATGTTCAATTGATACGAACCTTAACATTTCGTATTCATCCTCTTCACATTAAAAACACAAATATGCGAAGTCACTCTTTCACTCAATACCAGATCTTTCTTACTTCTTCTCCCCATTGGATGATGATTTTTGCCGTCACTCATGAACGGACTCAAAGGCCTTCTTCACGATCAATTCGACCATGGTAGAGGTCTGCGGTCTCCTGAATGCTTCGCTCGTTGTATTGCTGTTTTGTTTCTTTCTTTGTTCCCTTTCATATTATCTCCGCGGAGGTGAGTATATGTTCTCCCGCTTTGGCTTGTGTGTCTGTCAATCTGACTGCAAGATTAGGGCGGGAAAAAAAAATGATCTGTCAGCGGATCCAGGTCAGAGGGCGGATCTTGATTCGTTCGAAACCGTGACGGCAGTCTGTGCTGCTTTCCCCGAAGCCTCTACCAGTTAAAAAAATAAAACAAAACAAAACAAAACAAAACAAAACAAAACAAAACAAAACCAAACAAAACAAAAAAGTGACGGCCCTATGATCGTAGATGCTAAGAATGCCGTGACAGACGCTTGGAAAGTTAGGGACCTCCACAGAGGATGGCGTGGCAGCCCTCTATAGCCCTCTGTCCTTAATCCTGCTCCACAAGGCAGAGGCGCTGTGGTGATTCCGTTCGCTCCTTTCATTTTTTTTTGTATTGGAACTCGCCCTGATGATGCGACGCCGACAGCGATGCACTGATCATACGTTCCATGAGGCCGATCATTTTACCCGGCCATTTCCTCGTGCACAGTAATTAGTGCCAGGACCAACTGCTGAGTTCTGTGGTGTCGGTTTCGCTGCGAGGGAAGGCTGACAGGAGGGCGGAGGGAGGGAGTGGGGTAGGGGGTGTCGGGGTAGTGGTCTGCGGGAATGGAATGGAGAACAGATGGAAGAAAGAGGGGAAAGGGGAGGTGAAGCAAAAGGAGTCTAGAAAGACGGTCCATTTCCAATTTTAATCTTTAATGCACGCGAATTGCGTCGAATTGGTTGGGGATTAGTGCTACCAAAACTTGCGTCCTCTAAACAGAACTGGCGGTAAGACAGTAAAAAAAAAAAAAAAAAAAAAAAAATCCTCCGATTTTCCCTACCAATCAGATGATGTCACTAAATTTGGTGCACAGGGGGAGAATAATAGCTAATGGTGATTAGAGAGGATCTCCTCTTTGACTCTAGTACTTAAAAAGGTAACATTCATCTTGCTCGTGTTGAAGTGGATTTTTCACGGAAAGAAACTGCATTAGAAACTATATTGTTGGAACTTTCTCTTTGCTTTTCAACTTCGTCTTTGATTACGATTCCCCTGTCTTTGTTCTGAAAACTTGTAAGCACTTTTTTTTTTTTCTCTCTCATTGCAGTTCCTCACACGCTGGTTTTTGTTGTTGTTGCTGCTGCTGCTTGTTTGTTGTTGTTGCTGTTGTTGTTGTTGTTGTTGCTGTTGTGTTGTAATAATTGTTGTTGCTATTGGGCCATCAGAAACTGAAACTTTATAAACTCTGTCCATTCTGCAGAATGTGTTTGCAGCTATGATTTTACGTGTTTCTTTCGTTTCATTGCGTTTTACTCGCTTGGACGGCCTAAGGGAACGTCAACCCGAAATGTGTTGAAAGCTAACAGTTCCAGCTATCTGTCTCTTGGTGCTTGTGTTTATTAGGTCTCAGTGGGCTCTCAGCACTTTCTTGCCGTTTGATGTGTGTAATAAAGAGGGTCTAAAATCCCAAAACACGTGTGTGAGGAAGGTGAAAACAATGGATTATTTCAGGAAAGGAGCTTTCAAGTGCCGAAACAGTTACTCCCCTTTAAGGGATATGGGGCGAAAGCATCCATACATTTACTCCCCCTTTTTAGAGATAGGGCACAAAATCTGCTATACATCTTTTCCCCTTTAGGGATATGGCACGAAAGCTCCCATACATTCACTCCTCTTCCCATACATTTACTCCCCTTTTAGTTATATGGCACGAAAGCTCCTATACATTCACTCCCCTTTTTGGCAATATGGCACGAAAGCTCCCATACATTCACTCCCCTTTTAGTTATATGGCACGAAAGCTCCCATACATTCACTCCCCTTTTTGGCAATATGGCACGAAAGCTCCCATACATTCACTCCCCTTTTTGGCAATATGGGCACGAAAGCTCCCATACATTCACTCCCCTTTTAGGGGATATGGCACGAAAGCTCCCATACATTCACTCCCCTTTTTGGCAATATGGCACGAAAGCTCCCATACATTCACTCCCCTTTTAGGGGATATGGCACGAAAGCTCCCATACATTCACTCCCCTTTTAGGGATATGGCACGAAAGCTCCCATACATTCACTCCCCTTTTAGGGGGATATGGCACGAAATCTTCCATACATTTACTCCCCTCAGGGATATGGCACGAAAGCTCCCATACATTTACTCCCCTTTTTGGGATATGGCACGAAAGCTCCCATACATTCACTCCCCTTTTTGGGATATGGCATGCTACTGAGAGAAGCATCCGACTCCAAAGACAATTTGACGTTCCTGGCAGGCTACCCACAGAATCATTTGTATCTCTTTCTGTTGGATTTACTGCCAGTTCATTTTTTTTTTTTTTTTAAAACCAAATTTTCCTTTCAATTTGTTCAGTCTTCCAAAAGACTGGAAAAATTGGTTATCTCTGCTATAGATACCGATAAGAGAAATAGACGATCTCGACAACGTATATACAATCTAATTTTTGACTTAGTTTCTTTCCCTTTAAAAGCTGCTTTGTCTTAGACAGAAACAAGATGCTCGTAAACTGTCTTTAACGGCCAGAATGGAAATGGCAAATCTGTTCTGAATATATTTAGACATTATGCTTCTCACCCTCTCCCCCCCCCCCCCCCCCCCCCCCCCCCCCCCCCGTCTCCCATCCACTGTTTACCCTACCATCTCCTTCCCGCTCCACCACGCACCAAAAATAGTAACGCACAGTGAGAGGGGGGAAGAGGCCTAAAAATACCCACTCGATCATTTCTCTTTTTTGATGTCGTGAGCATCTATCGTGATTTCTGTGCGCGTGTTTCGCTTCGGTTTTGCTCGCGATAGAACGCGTTACCGACACGATGCACGGTGCAAGACGATGTGAATTTTCTTTTACTTGTGCAATCTTTCGAACGGGGAAAACAGGAGCCTGATTTTCCACATGCTCTGTCGCACGGCGTGACGTAAGTGTGTGAACAAGATGGGAAGGTGG
>JADBJO010002181.1:67500-82500 GCA_016801955.1 Conus betulinus
GGCAGTGAAGACCAGGCCCAATTATCGAACACTCGCAAACACGCACGCATACACTCACACACGCGCGCAAACACACGCTTGCACGAACACAAGCACGCTGCTGCTTTTGTTGTTGTTGTGGTGGTGGTGGTGGTGGTAGTAGTAGTAGTAGTAGTAGTAGTAGTAGTAGTAGTAGCAGCAGCAGCAGCAGCAGCAGCAGTAGTAGTAGTAGTAGTAGAAGCAGCAATAGTAGTAGTTTCATTGTACGTATTTTCACAAAATCATATGACAGAGAGAGAGAGAGAGAGAGAGAGGGAGGAGAGAGATGAGAGAGAGAGAGAGAGAGAGAGAGAGAGAGAACCGAGACAGGGTGATTACATGGATTCACTTTGTATGCGCACGTGGCAACTCTCGCCTCCCCCCCCCCCCACCCCCTTCATCCACCCCACCCACCCTCCATCCCCTTCTCAGCCCCACCCTAACCTCGCCCCCTTTTCCCAAGCCCCCTCCCCCCCCCCCCCCAGAAAAAAAAAGACACAACTAATACAATCAGTCACAGTGACGGGCCTGTGTCAACACGAGAAGCAGGGGACAGACTAATGAAGGGATATTCGGTGACCATCTCACCTTTGGCCGACAGACGGATGAGGTCCAGTTGATGGGGGAGAGGGGAGGTAGGGGGTGGGAGACGAGACTGACCATGCCATCGAGAGTGCAAATATGCCGATGCTTCTTCCTACCAATCAGAACACGCTGCTTGGGATGAGAGGGGGTGCCTCAGCAGCCAGTGTTTGGATGGTGCCAGTCTGACATTAATTTCACCACGGGATAGCAGCAAGTCGGGCACTGGTTTATGGTTCTGGTGCGTGCGTGCGTGCGTGCGTTCGTGTGTGTGTGTGTGTGTGTGTGTGTGTGTGTGTGTGTGTGTGTGTGTGTGTGTGTGTGTGTGTGTGAAAGCGCGCGCGCCCACGTGTATACGTGCACGTACGTGTGTGCCAGCTTATGAGTGTGCATAATTTGTGTCCACGGGTCTTTAGGTCTGTCTGTTTTCCTACAACAGATAACTCGCTTAAATTCAACGACCTCTTGTCAGATTTGACAGCGTTGTTTGTTGGCTCAATCTATAAACGTTATTGGATTTTTTCAGCTGTCGAACCGTTAAAAAGTTAACGATTGCGGTGGAAAACCCTTGGGCAAGGAAGCAGAATGTACATTCATTATTGACATTTCCAACGCATTCCGGAATAGATCAATGGGCAAAGTTAAATACAATACCGCATGCACAGACACTTCCACCGTGCGCTACGCTCTCTCTGCTGAAGCAGAACAAACCGAAGAGCGCATTCTCCGTCACCGGGTGACCCGTCAGCGGCCGAGCGAAGAGACATGACCTACCACTTCAAGCATGTGGAGCTGCGTTCAGTGTTTCACTTAGGGATTTCTAAGAGTAATTCATTAATCTTTGTGGAGTTTTATTCATAACTACTGGCCACCATTGTCTGTGTCTTTCATGTTTCCCTCTTTGATTTGTAGACAAAGTGTGACATAACATCGTTTACAAAATGTTTGTACTTTCCCATTCACTTGGTGCTCTTATTTGTTGTTTTTTTTTCCGGAGACACTAACAATGTGGGCAGCGTCATCTGCTCGATTTCCCAGACTTTCCTTTCTGCCTATATGGAGATGGTTCTCACTCAGCAAGTCATTGAGATTTACTAACAAGTCTTAAGAGCTCTTTTCAAAGCAGAACAGCTGTCTGTCGCGTTTTTGTGACCTCCTCTTTGCAGGGCAAAAACGAAAGCATTCACAGGAAGAAGATTTCTCCTCATAATCCCTTCCCCTTTCAACACGGATTTGTTTTCTAATGTTAAGTATTTTGATAGGAACTGATTCTGATGTGTGATTCACTACCTTTCTGGAAATTGAAAGTATTGGATCAACGTTTAGTTTCACTTCTAATTTTGCATGTCCTATATTTAACCTGTGAGCCCTACAAGCTTATGGAACGATTTCCAGTGTTTATAGAAAGGGATTTTTCGATGATATATCTGTAATGTGCGCGCGCGCGAGAGGTACACCTGGTGTGTTGTGTGTTAGGGACGGAGACTGGACTCTCTATCTCTGCTGGTATCATCCAGCAAAGAAGAATTTGGATCACTGTCGCGATGAGTGGCTAGAGAACAGAGACATTTGGACTATTCACATGGCCTTTTTTTTCTATTGGAATGATTAACACAGAGAAATTTAGACCACCCACATGGCCTTTTCTATAGGATAGAACAGACCTCTCTCACACGACCTTTCTACTGGGAACAGTGGCTGGAGACCCGTGGAATGTGGATCGCTCACATGATCTTTCTGTTTGTGATAACTGGCTGAAATAACACATGATTTGGACAACTTACATGACCTTTTTGTTGAGATGATTAATATAAATTCTCCCCTTTTTCTTCTACAAAGGGACGAACCATCTATAAAATCGTCATGCCCATAGTCATTTTGCCAACCACTATCATCATGCCCACTTTTTTTTTCAACAAGAAAGAATTCGCAGCACTGATGTTTGGCCAGACATATAATTTACATTTTTACCGATCCTGAGAGGATGGTTTGGGAACATTTCCAGTAATTAGACGATCGCGTGGACACTAATTGGTGTAAACAGACGGCGGTTGCTCAGGATTTATGTTCGGCTTTATGACACGCAAATTGTAGGTCAGCTATCACGATGTCTGAAGATGAAGGCTTGGAAACGTGCATGTGGGTGGGCAGACGTGCATGTGGGTGGGCAGACGAACACAGAAGAAGAGAGAGAGAGAGAGAGAGAGAGAGAGAGAGAGAGAGAGAGAGAGAGGGGGGGGGGGGGGGGGGGGGGCAGGAGAGAAGCGGGTAGGGGAATGCGGAGGGGAGGAAGGGAATTGAGCAGTAAGGCAAATTGATAGCCATGAATGACTCAAGGCTAACAGAGAAATAAAAAGTGACGTTACTTCATCGGACTTTTCCGTCAGTCATTGGTCCCTTCAACGATCCAAATGAAAGCAGTGAAATAAGACAACAAGACCAAAGAAAAGGTGAATTACATTACGTAAGAAGAGGGGGGGGGAGGAAGAGAACTTCTAGAGGACGAGGAATATCTTGAGGAGAAAAAAAAGCTTTCACATGAACACCCGTCTGTCAGCGTCTATTATCATCTATTCATGAGAAAGAGAGAGAGAGAGAGAGAGAGAGAGAGAGAGAGAGAGAGAGAGAGAGAGAGAGAGAGAGATGATGATAATAACGATATTTTGTTTTTTTAAAAAAAAAAGAAAGAAGAAAAGGCCAAACCCCCATTTGAAGGGGAAACATGCGAAACTTAAGGAATATTTTTTCACACACTTTGGTGTACAAAGTCAATATAAACATATGCCTGTTGATATGACTTACATTAGCATCATACTATGGTGTTCCACCGTACAGATATAGAGATAAATTATTCAAAACACAGTCATTTCTGGATGACCAAAGAAAAAAGGTTAAACTAAATAATGATGGTCTGCTATACTTGGCAGGAATGTATCTTGCTCTTAAATCACGAAGTACTGGGCAACACAACACACAGTGAACTTTATCCTCTACACCCGATCCACACATAGGGCACAGCAAAGACCTGCTATCTTTCTGATACCTTTGACTATGCACTGTCATGTCAGAAACACTTGATCTAAATTTTGTGAACGCACATTTTATAGATTGGTGCGTATGTATTCCTATGTATGATTCTGCCAAATAATTCATATTAAATTGTCTTTACGCAGAGAACCTGTCACTACTCTGGAAATAACAAACCCAATCTTGCCATCTACAGTCTATCATGCGTTTCTTTAAAACACGCAAAAAAAAAAAAAAAAAAGAATAAAAGGGAAAAAAAAAAAAGGAAAAACTTGGGACAAAATCCACACCTTGATTTAGTTATACAAACGAAAACCCATAACGTCATAAACATTTTCGAATATTTGTTGACCAAGTATCTTTACCTCTAGCATCTAAGTCATACAATGTTTTGTTTGTTTGTGCACAGAGAGAGAGAGAGAGAGAGAGAGAGAGAGAGAGAGAGAGAGAGAGAGAGAGAGAGAGAGAGAGAGAGAGAGAGAGACAGAGACAGAGACAGAGACAGAGAGACAGAGAGAGAGAGAGAGGAATTTTTTTTTTCTACCCTTCCGACATTCCTCTTCCTCTCCTTTTTCTTGTCTGTTTACGTATGTAACTTACGCACGTAAACCCCCCCCCCCCACCCCCCCCCACCCCCACCCCGCCCCACACTCACACATCCCCCTTTATTTCTCTTCCTCTGGAAATGCCTTGCTTAAAATGTCTTTTTGGTTGGAAATAACTCCGAGTTCCATCCCCTGGGATCGACGTTCTTGCCTTCGCTTTGACATTGTTTTGACCTATTTCGATCCTACCGTCATCTGTAAGTGTTGTAAATTAAGACAACAACAACAACAACAAAAACACACACACACACACACACACACACACATACACACACACACACGCACGCACGCGCACGCACGCACACACACAGAGTTCACTTCAACAATACTAGAAATGAAAAAAAAAAAAAAAATATATATATATATATATACATATATATATCCAAATATTTCTTACTTTGAAACGACAAAACAAACGACCCCCTCCTCCCACCCACCCCTCAGAGACACAACGGTTGTTTTTTTGATTTTTTTTCCAGAAGCTGTTTTGACAGAGTGCTACACCTCCAGTGGGGGGGGTGGGAGTGGGGAATGAAGGTTAGGGGTGGGGTGTGGATGCGACGAATTGACCCTATACGAGCGCTTCTGTCCCATGAGAAAAAGACAGAAACCCCTTCCACAATAATTTGGAACCATGAAGGGGCGGATCGGGTCTGGAGAGAGGAAGGGGAGGAGGTGTTTTTTTTTTTTTTTTTTTTTTTTTTTTTAGCAGTTTCAAACCCCCACCCCCCACCCTCCCTCCCCAACCTTTCACCTCTATTTTCTTTCTCCCAATCTTCGATCCACTTCCGAGAAGACAAAACCAAGGGTACACTTAAAAGAAAGTGTTATGGACAAAGGGGAGGCCAGGGAAGAGCGGACAGGGTACGCAAAAAAAAAAAAAAAAAAAAAGAAAGAAAAAAGAAAAAAAAAAAAAAAAAAAAAAAAAAAAAAAAAAAAGAAGAAAAAAAAAAAAAAGCCGTCATGGAAACACGTTGAATATAGTAGATACTGTGTGGCCGATACACTCTGTTCTCCCGTTCCCTCTACCTCCCCCCCCCCCCACCCCCCACCCCTTCCCTTCCACCGCTCATTCTCTCCCTTATTCCCGCTTCTACCACTATTCCCTACAACCCGCCCAGCCTTCCGGTCGCTGTAGATCACTAATAGAGAAACAGGATTCTCATTCTGACCAAAAGCCACAGTAAGGATTTTGCACTTAATCACTGTATCATCCGTGTAAAGCGTTTAGAGGCCTACCATAAGTTTGAGTCAGCATTTAAGGTTACACTGAGAATTGATCACAAGAACAACTCCCTACCAATTATTTCCCTAGTTCGGGGGCATTTCCATCGATGACATCACAAACAATCGTCAAATACGTGACCGCCCCTTAGTTGACGTCACATTTCAGGCCTTTGCACTCATCCATGACCGTATCTTTGCGCCAGGTGGTAGACCCCGAGCAGTCCCATTCCTTTGATTTTAATCTGTCTGGCTTGGAACCACCTGGCTTGTACCTTGATGGCCATGTGAAAGAAAACGAGTTGAATCAACTTTCAGACACAATGAAAATCTCAAAGTAATCTGTTGTGTTGTTGTTATTGTTGTTGTTGTCGTCGTACCCTGGCTAAAAGACTCCAGGGATCATCCAAACAGCCGGAGTATTTGAACACTATGGTACAAATGCGTCAGCTGGGGATGAGAACATTACGTGTGTGACCGTTTTTGATTACCCCCCACCACATGGGCAGCCACACTCCGACTTCGGGGGATTTAGGAGACTGATAATGTTACGCTAGGAGTTTGTCACAACTGAAGACAATCCCCGCATAACTATGCAGAGCATAACAACATTTTGATGTAGTCTTGGAGTTCTAGCCTATGTCCATTAGCCTGACACAGCCTTAAGCCAAGGCATGAAGTAATCTCATTTCTCCACTCTTTAAATACCTGTCTCAGTAGCAACACTTTGGCGCATTAATACTTTGTGTGCAGCCTCTCTTCCTGCACCCAAGCGACATACACCGAGCGCGGGACATGATTCCGAAAAATATCGATAAGTACTGAAGTAAACAGGTAAGGTAATGTTGCTTATAGCCCAGCCGACGGCAAAGGGCCAGAACAGGGCTGTCACCACGTTCAAGTCAACTCACAAGTCATTTAGAAACAAGCAAACAAATAAAAGCAAACAAACAAACAAACAAACAAAAAATGAAACAAAAAACTGATCACACAACCCTTTAAAACACACTTTCTATAAACACACCGGAGATTTTGTTAAAAATCTTCTTCTGTAAAATCTTTGATGAGACGAAAAATTCTGAGTCAGATTTCCTTGTTCTTTTTAAATGACGACAAAAGATATTTAATTGACTGACTGACTGATAGATAGATAGATAGATAGATAGATAGATAGATAGATAGATAGATAGATAGATAGATAGATAGATAGATAGATGGATAGATAGATAGATAGATAGATAGATAGATAGATAGATAGATAGATAGATAGATAGATGGATAGATAGACAGATAGACTGATTGATTGATTGATTGATTGAGAAATCTTGAGGCACTTATATAATCATAAAAAGAAAGACCGCCTTCACACCAAAGGCACACTGGACTTTTGCAGTCATGTATATCTTTGACACTGAGCACCACCAACATCAGACCCTTGAACTCAAACTTCGTTTTCATTGTTTTGAAAGTTATTTGTCCTGTTTGAAGAAGACCAGTAGCTCGAAACGCGTTGTGACTGTTTTGTCATTTGTTTGCTTCATTCGTTTGGCGGCTCAGTAATTCTACTCTTCTGCTGTTATATTTCAATTTCTGTCTGCATTCCCTCCCGCCTTGATCCCCCCTTACACTTTGTCAAACTGCACTTCGTGTTAGAGAATAAGGTTCGACCACATGATTGTGTTGGAATGATCTACTGAAAAGAAACCTGTCTCTTGTCTGCACGCGATGATGCCAGCCTTGACACCTACAATCGAGCATCCGTGGTTTTACAAGCCAGGAAACATTGTATGCAAGCAAATCCTTGCCTGTCACACAAAAAACGAAAGTCCCTAGGACACAAAAATGTGTGTGTGTGTGTGTGTGTGTGTGTGTGTGTGTGTGTGTGTGTGTGAGAGAGAGAGAGAGAGAGAGAGAGAGAGCCAGCCAGCCAGCCAGCCAGACAGAGAGAGAGGGAGAGACAGACAGACAGACAGAGGGAGAGATAGACAGACAGACAGACAGAAAGAAAGACAGACGGACGGACAGACAGACAGAGACAGAGAAAGAAGAGACAGACAGACAGGCAGATGGACAGGAGAGGGAGAGACAGACAGACAGACAGACGGACGGACAGACAGACAGAGACAAAGAAAGAGACAGACAGAGACAGACAGACCAACCGACCGACCGACAGACAGACAGGAGCTGTGCCGACAGAAGTTTATAATTGCCATTCCGTCCACAGATGTTCGGCAGTACGCTCTCATTCAAAACAAACAATGAAAGAAACAAGCGAACGAACATAAAGGAACAAACGAACAAACATAAATCAAGAAATCTTTTTTCGTTTCACTCGGCACTGGAAACAGTTATTTGTGTCTCTGACTATTTTTCGTTTTACAATAAAGAATGTAGGACGACTGAGAGAGAGAGAGAGAGAGAGAGAGAGAGAGAGAGAGAGAGAGAGAGAGAGAGAGAGAGAGAGAGAGAGAGAGAGAGAGAGAGAGAGAATTTGGAAGGGATGGGTGGGACAGGGGGTACTGTAAAACGTTGGAGGGGACGGGAAAAAAAATCTGTTGGATGCGGCACAATCGGATGAAGGCTTGCCTCAATCCGTCTTCGTCGTCTTCTCTTTCTTTGCCCTTTTGCTTTTTTATTCAGTTTGGCGTTCTTAGTATTTCTACTCGCACTACTCCTGTGTTGAAAAGCGTCGCCTTGTTCTTTTGTTCTCTCTTTTTTTTTCTTTTCTAAGTTCTCTCTCCTTTCGTTCATCCTTTGTTGTTCTTTTTCACTCCTTCCATCCTTTATTTATCGCTTTCGACTTCCTTTTTTTTCTTGACTTATTATATATATTATACACACACACACACACACACACACACACACACACACACACACACACACACACATATATATATATATATATATATATATATATATATATATACATATACATGCCCCCTACATTTTATACTGTTTGCATAATGCTTTTTTAGTTTCTTAGCAACTTTTTTCCTCTCCACACTTTCGTTTTGTTTGATTTTTACTACCCTTGGCTAGCTGCTGTGGGGGTGCCGTGGGATTCTTTTTTGAACTCTTGGTGGAGACAACACCACAGAATTATGAAATGTGGTGTGTCTCTATTTGACGCCAAGAGCACAGACGCAATCAGCCGTATCTCCCTGATGAGTCCGATCCAGCGGACGAAAGCGAGGAGCAGGCAATATCATGAATCTGTTTTCGAGAGGGATTACGATGGTTCCCTCATGCAGCTAGTGAAGGGTTTTCATATTTATAATTGATTTTCTTAATTTTGTGCTCCCGTTTCTTCTTCATCTTCACCCCCCGCCCCCCCTTTTTTTTTTTTATATCTTTGCGAATCTATTACTATAGTGACGGAATAATTGTTAGCCTGCACTTGTTTTGCCTTAGCATTACACACACACACACACACACACACACACACACACACACACACACACACACACACACACACACACACACACACACACACACGCACGCACGCACGCACACTGTCCAATAAAGTGGAAACGCACATTTTGTCTGCACATCGAGTCGGCGAAAAACACACACACACACACACACACACACACACACACACACACACACACACACACACACACACACACACAGAGACAGAGAGAGAGAGAGAGAGAGAGACAGAGAGAGAGAGAGAGAGAGAGAGAGAGAGAGAGAGAGAGAGAGAGAGACATACATACATACATCGACGGGTAAAAAAGAAAAATCATAGGGCATCCCCAAGTAGCCAGTGAAGGATAGAATAATGAAATAGAAAGGGACTGTGGGGAAATAAGCTGCCATAAAATCTAACGAGTACGTTATGAGCAAAAAGCATATGGGGAAGTCTTTGAGCATATGCTTGAGGATCATTTAAGAATATACGGGAGGTCAAAAGATGACAACAGTCTGAGTGGTCAGCTTTATCGTTCGATAACCCAAGCATCATCAGTCACGTTAGCAGCTAAGAATTATGCAGAATAGTAGGCCTACTTTCTTGGATCTCGTAACAGATGCCATCTTCTATTGACTGAACGAAAAATGATCAGTTGAACAACTAAGTAATCGGGAAATCAAATGTTAGCTAACAATTCCTCTGTCATTACAACAATGTTATGGCAAAGAGATTAGAGAGAGAGAGAGAGAGAGAGAGAGAGAGAGAGAGAGAGAGAGAGAGAGAGAGAGAGAGAGAGAGAGAGAGAGAGAGAGAGAGAGAGAGAGAGAGAGAGAGAGAAGGGGGGAGGGCATCATTTCAGAAAGGAAACAGGAATGACAATGAGCGCGTCGGATTATGACCATAAAATCCTTCACCAGTGGCAAATGGGAAACCATCATAGTTCATCTTGAAAACAATTGTCCAGAGTCCTTGGGTCCGCTGACTCGGACTCATCAGGGAGCCACGGGTGTCCATCCTCCCTTGGCGTTAAATGGGGGATATACCACGGTCTTTCATTCTGTGGTGTTTTCTCCACCAAGGGCTCCAAAACAGATTCCAAGGGCACCCTAAAGACGAGCACAAAAGTAAAATGAGAAGAAAGCATTGTGTCTACCCTGTCTGTCTGTCTGTCTGTCTGTCTGTCTGTCTGTCTGTGTCTGTCTGTCTGTCTGTCTGTCTGTCTGTCTGTCTGTCTGTCTGTCTGTCTGTCTGTCTGTCGGTCGGTCGGTCTGCCGGCCTGATTGCCTAACTGGGCGTCTGCCTGCCTGTCTACCGTGCCTGTGTGTCTGTCTGTCTGTCTGTCTGCCTATTTATCTATCTGTCTGTCTGTCTGTCTGTCTGTCTATCTCTATATGTCTGTACGTTTGTCTGTCTTTCTATCTGTCTATCTATATGTCTGTCTATGTACCAAGAGAGAGAGAGAGAGAGAGAGAGAGAGAGAGAGAGAGGTGGGGATGGGGGGGGGGGGGGGGGTAGGAGACGATGTAGGGGGGATCGGGCTCGCACGCAGTTCTTAGAATATTTTGTTTGGCAATCTGTTTCACGTTGCTCGCATTTATTACCATATCTGCTTTTCTTTAGGGTGACAGGTTTTTCTTCACTTATTGCCTTCCATATTCTTCCTTTCTGGTTTCTTTGTATATTGTTTTTTATTTTCTGTTTGTTTTTTTACATCTCGTTTTTGTACTCCCAATTCTTATAGAACAAGGAGTAGTTTAGAAATGGGAACGAAGAAATGCTCTCTCTCTCTCTCTCTCTCTCTCTCTCTCTCTCTCTCTCTCTCTCTCTCTCTGTCTGTGTGTGTGTGTGTGTGTGTGTGTGTGTGTGTGTGTGTGTGTGTGTGTGTGTGTGTGTGTGTGTGTGTGTGTGTGTGTGTGTGTGTGTGTGTGTGTGTGTGTGTGTGTTGTTTGTTTGTGTGTGTGTGTGTGTGTGTGTGTGTCCGTCCGTGGTCAAAATGTGTTCCACTCGCTCCAGACAAAACTACTGGGCCGATCTTTCTGAAAATTAGCAGGTATGTTCATTATGGGTCACGGATGATGCCCGATGTTTTAGTTTACCCCGTCATAACCGTTACTAAGGGCTGTAACGGCCTGTAACGGTTTTTCTTCTTTATGGAATATCTCAGAAAGTACTTGGCCGATCTTTCTGAGAATATGTAGGTATGTTCATTATGGGTCACGAATAATGCCGATGTTTTATATTACGTTATAGCCGTTACTAACGGCTGTAACGGTCTGTAACGGTTTTTCTTCTTCATGGAATATCTAAGAAGTACTTGGCCGATTTTTTGTGAAAATTAGCAGGTATGTTAATTATGGGTCGCGAATAATGTTCGATGTTTTAGTTTACCGCTACATCCGTTACTAAGGGCTGTAAACGGCCTGTTACGGTTTTCCTTCTTCATGAAATATCTCAGAAAGTACTTGGCCGATCTTTCTGAAAATTAGCAGGTATGTTCATTATGGGTCACGGATGATGCCCGATGTTTTAGTTTACTGTTATGGCCGTTACTAAGGGCTGTAAACGGCCTGTAACGATTTTTTTCTTCTTTATGGAACATCCCAGAAAGTACTTGGCCGATCTTTGTGAAAATTAGCAGGTATGTTCACTATGGGTTACAGATGATGTCCGATGTTTTAGTTTACCGCTATAGCCGCTACTAACGGCTATAACGGCTCATAACGGTTTTTTCTTCTTTATGGAATATCTCAGAAAGCACTTTGTCGATCTTTCTGAAAATTTGTAGGTATGTTCATTATGGGCGACGACGGATGATGCCAGACCTTTAAGTTTACTGTTAAAGCCGTTACTAACCGCTATTACGGCCCATAACGATTTTTCTTTTCTATGATATATCTCAAAAAGTACTTTGCCGATCTTTCTGAAAATTTGTAGGTATGTTCATTATGGGTCACGGATGATTCCCGATATTTTAGTTTATCGTTATAGCTGTTACTAACGACCCATAATGGGTTTTCTTTTTTATGGAAAATCTCAGAAAGTTCTTGGCCGATCTTTCTGAAAATTTGTAAATATGTTCATTATAAGTCACAGATGATGGCCGATGTTTACCAGAATAGCCATTACTAACGATTACACCAGCTCAAGACGGTTTTTCCTCTTTATGGAATGTCTCACGCGTATCCAGGATAATTTGGGAGTACGTTTATATATGCTTCGCATCTTGTTTAATATTCTTCCTCTAATTTTCTCTTTTGTTTCATTTCTCTTCCATGTTTTTTTTTTTCCAAATAAATCACACATCGGAATGCATTTGTCATTCCGTTCATAGACACTTTACTCTGTGTTGTGTTGCTTTCTCTTGTATTCTATCACGGTGTTTTTTGTCTTTCTGACTTGAAAAATCTCTTTGTGCTTTCACATGGGGTATTTTTTTTCTGTTGTCATGAAATCGATAGTCTCCTTTCTCTTCTTTTCATTTTCATTTTCATTTTTTGGTAGCACTCCTATACTGCTCATTCTAGCTTTGCCATCCACAGCTATACCCAGGCGCGGAGGACGCCACCACCACAGCTCCTGTAAACTTGCTGTCTTTCACACCAACTCGCCACGTGTTTGGACGTGGAGAGGAAGCAGAAAATGAGGTGACCACGAGAGCAGGGCATGAAGGGCTGCAGGCATTGAGACTCTAAAGAAAAACATACAAGCATAAGAAACAAGCAAGCAAGCAAAGAAACAAACAAACACAACAAACAAAAAGAAAGAAACAAACAAACCCATGACCTCTCCCAACACACACACACACACACACACACACACACACACACACACACACACACACACACACACACACACACACACACACACATACACATACAAAAGTAATGATTACTGAGGGTGGTGTAATTGCTGCCTAGGAGTTCCGTGTCCGGTTGTTGGTTTCTCCTCTCCTCCCTTAACACACCACCACCTACTCCTTCTCCTCCTGTGCCTTCCACCACGTGTGAATCACGTCATCAGTCACTACGATGTGCCGACCGCCATTTTTCAGCCTTCGTCCAAATACCAACGGCCATATCGCAGCCTTTATACCTATAAAAACAAGCATTTTTCAGCCTTCATCCAAACGACGACATCCATTTTTCAGTCTTCATCCAAATGCAACAGCTTCTTTTCAGTCTTCATTCAAATATGAACGGCCATTTTTCAGCATTCATCCAAATGCCAACAGCCATTTTCAGCCTTCATTGAAAATGAAAACAGACATTTTTCAGTCTTCATCCAAATGCCAACAGTCATTTTCAGCATTCATTCAAGTGAAGACGGACATTTTTTCAGCCTACATTCAAATGAAAACGGACATTTTCAGTCTTCATCCAAATGCCAACAGCCATTTTCAGCCTTCATCCAAATGAAGACGGACATTTTTTCAGCCTACATTCAAATGAAAACGGACATTTTTCAGCCTTCATCCAAATGCCAACAGCCATTTTCAGCCTTCATCCAAATGCCAACAGCCATTTTCAGCCTTCATCCAAATGCCAACAGCCATTTTCAGCCTTCACCCAAATGCCATCAGCCATTTTCAGCCTTCAGCCATATGCCATCAGCCATTTTTCAGGCCTCATCCGCATAGTTTATGTCTTACGTAAAGATAGACTTTAGGACGATCCTTCCCCTACCCCTTGGAACTTACTACGGATACAGAGAGAAAAACAGAATAAAGAACCCCCTGAACCGAACAAAGGGAGTTGACATCAACAGACATGTTGCACTGCTGGCTTCACCTCAGTAATGTCTTCTTGCGTGTCAGAAGTGAACGCAGTGATCTTTCTGTCTGTCTTTCAATGACTTACATGATCCGTCATCTTTTCTTTGCATCAAAAATCCAGTGAATGTGATTAGAAAACATACGAATTATTCTACTACTGCCGGCTCAGTTAACACATTTGCGTGTTTTCATTACTACGGCCTTAATATTTGACGAAAAAGCAACCCCCCCCCCCCCCCCCCCCCTCCAGAGGTGTTTTGAATCAAGGGTCCTACAATCCAGGATTGCCCAAAGGTTATGTCGTCTGTCCAGCCTCCCCCAGAGAGTCTTGCCCGTTGTATCAGTGCCTCCAGCTGCGTCACTTCCTGTGACATCCCCATGCCTATCAAATAGGGTCGGAATAGCTCAGCTGATAGAGCACCGGACTCGTAATCCTGGTGATCTTGGGGTTGCAGGTTCGAATCTCCACCGGGCAGTGTCAGTACAGAGGTATTTTTTGCCTCGGAAATATTATAGGTTCTGACTCCATTTTCCCAAAAATTCCTTCGAATGGGACTATTCGAGGTTCCGTGTGTGAACGCACGCATAACATACTGCTCACTATAAAAATCCCATCACCAACTTTCGGAGGAGAAGGCCAGTTTAGCCGTTGGTATGGATGACACGTACACAAACAGCATGCATTTACAGTGGGGAAAAAAGAGAAAGATTAACGAAAAAAAAAAGAGTGATAATTCAAGTGAATGACACGGAAAACGACTGAGTATAATGCGGCAGGCAGCTCTTCAGTCAGCTCTACCAAGGCAGGCAGGCAATCAGTTCTGTATGTGAGAGCGCCGATTGTAAAGCGTTTAGAGTTTGGTCTCTAACTGACGATAGGTACTACATAGATACCCACAACAACACAACAACAACAACAATAACAACAATAATAACAACAGCAACAACTGTATAACTTTTTGTGTTAAAAGTCAGGCCTGCAGCATTCCAATAGACGTTTTGTAGTTCTTACTCAAAGTGAGAGAGAAAGAGATAACGTCAATCACTCGGCTTACACATTTACGGTTTACATAGACAAATTGATGAGAGAGAGAGAGAGAAGAGAGAGAGAAAGAGGAGAGAGAGAGAGAGAGAGAGAGAGAGAGAGAGAGAGAGAGAGAGAGAGAGCACCCTGACATGCTTCTCTGTGAAAATTATGATACTGTATTTCAGTGTCACCGGATCGACGCCCAAGTCACACCATTTGACTTCTACCGGTTTGCGACACCCTAAATATGACAGACATTTCAGCATGCCGTTCTGGAACATATCCACCCATCCACCCCCCCCCCCATCCCCTACCCCCCCGCGCTCCTCCT
>JADBJO010002181.1:87500-90000 GCA_016801955.1 Conus betulinus
ACTGTAAGTTCGATCGATCATATGTGTGGCGAAATGAAAGACATGAAAGATATGTGTGGTTCCTTACAGGGAGATGTTTCTAGTTTGATAAAAGAAATTTCAGACCTCAAGCAAGAAAATTCAAGACTGAAGTGAAAACGAGAAACTGAGTGCGAAAGTGGAATCTTTGGATAAGAAAGTTGATGACTTGGAGGGTAGATCAAAAAGAAATAACTTAATCATTCATGGTATTCCCCGGAAGAAGAACGAGAGCTGGCAGGACTGTGAAGATGTGGTGAAGGACATGATAACTGATGAACTTGAGTTAACTGATGATATTGTGTTTGACAGGTCCATCGCCTTAACTCAAAGCCAGACTCTCCCATTGTTGCCCGTTGTACCTTTTTCAAGGATAAGGACAAGATTTTGCGTACTAAACGGAAACTGAAGGGAAGCAACATCTTCATTGGGGAAGACTTTTCTCTGAGAGTAAGGGAAATCCGGAAAAAGCTTTCCACTCATTTAAAGTCTGCAAGATCAAAGGACAAAAAGGCATACATGGTATATGATCACCTTGTCATTGATGGCAAAAAATATGGACTGGATGCCAGTGATAATCTCGTTCATCTTGAATAGTGGTGTGTGGCCCGCCCCAAACTGTGACAATGTCCCAGTCTCAAAATTTGATAGGTTTAAAATATAAGCTGACACCGGTTACCAAGTATGTTTCTGTTTCACGAGGGTTCACGCCGAACAATGTTGTCAACTGTGTTGATGTACAAGAAACGTGTGATACAAATCCCGTGCCTGATGTCAGTGTAGGCGATTTGTGCACGGATTTTTCCACCCATCAGGATGAATGTGTATATAACCTTGTTGATGTGCTGTGTGCGAAAGAAGGAACGTTTGAGATCAGTAATCACTCTGTCAACCAACCGCATGTTGATGTTCGTCTACCCTGCAGTGATGACGTTGGGGGTGAAACGTGTATGAATGTTGCACGGGAAGAATATGGGAGAGAATGTAGAGTGGACGGAGTGATGATGAAAGAAACTGGTGGCAAGGGTAAATGTCTGAACGTGTATGAAATAAACAACGGTGATGATTGTGAGAATGTGAATGCTATAGACGCCAATGGCAACTGTAAGAATAAAACTGATTGTTGTACTCATCCTGCATGTCAGAATGTTAGTGACTGCAATAATTATATAAGTAAAAGCAGCAGAGGTGAAGATAGAAATTGTAATAACAAAGATGGTGACGATGTGAATGTGGACAGAAAAGATAAAAACAGCTCTGTAAGTGACTCCCTAAAGTCGTTTGGGACGAATGACAAAAAACCAATTTTACGAAAGGGTCAGGAGAAAAAAAAGATGATGGTATGGATTTAATACCTGAGAGCGGTTCCTGTTCTGGTCTGAATGTGGGGAGTGTATACAGTTTTTAAAAAACATATCTTTTCTTCATTGGAATATATGTGGATTGTCTAATAAATTAGAATAGATGTTTTATTCAATTTGTTTCCTCGTTTGATGTTGTTTGTCTAGTGGAAACGTTTACAGAAAAATTTGAATCGACTATTTTCAAAAATCATAATCTTTATGTAAAGTCAGCGGTTAAGCTTACAAGACATGGAAGATGCTCAGGGGGGATAATTTGCTTGGTACATAAAAGCTTAGTTTCCTATGTGCGTCTTATTGATTGTGAGAATCCTTATTTGATTTTATTTTTGCTTGATAAAGAATTTTTTGGTCTTGGAAAAACAACCTTACTGGCTTGTACTTACGTTCCACCTGACAATTCACCTTATTACTCTGTAAATAATTTTGACAATGGCATTGACTTGCTAGAAGACTGTATTGTGAATAAAGTGATGTCTTTAGGTGATGTTGATTTATTGCTCTGTGGTGATATTAATGCGAGGACATCTAACCTGTCCCCGGAAATTATTAGTGAGCGTGATCTACATGTATGTCACAATAATAACAAAAGTCCCGAAATGGTGAGATCTTCCCAAGATAAAGTACTCAACTTGTACGGAAAAAGAAATGTTGAACATGTGTTCTGTATTAGGATTATGTATTTTAAACGGTGTATGTAATGGCGACTCAGAGGGTCGTTTCACATACATTTCTGACACAGGTAACAGTGTAAACGATTATTTCCTAGCATCTGTAGACCTTTTTGACTTATTAAGTAACCAGTTAACTTTGAGAGTGCTAGAAAGATTTGAATCTGATCACCTGCCCCTTGTATTGTACGTGAACGTCCGGAGTGAAAGGATGTATTCCAACATGAATATGCGTGTTCAAAATAACGAATTTATTGTCAAATATTGTTGGAACGAAGACTACGCTCGGCAGTTTTTTTTTTTTCCATGCAATCAGAAGATATACAGAACCAGTTATCAGCGGCTGAAGATCTGATACATGTGGATGTTAACAAGGCAATAGATCAATTCAATAAAATTGTAAAAGATCAAGCTGAATGTATGGTGAAAAGAATACCAGTAAACAAAAAT
>JADBJO010002181.1:97500-102500 GCA_016801955.1 Conus betulinus
AGTTACCAATTCATAGCAGTCGCTTCCCATTGTCCATGATCAGTGGAAAATGTATGATAATCCTGCTTAACAGATCCTGCATAGTTTGATCCAGATCGGCATCATGGTTTCACACGCAAAGTGAACGGATTCGTTTTCGGAGCACCTTTCGTCTAGCCACTCAGTTTGGTTCAGATGAATAAAACAGTGTTGGCGTGGTCAGGTTGTAATGTCTGCTCAGAGGATCGTGGATCTGCTGTTTGGTCCGGATCCTGAACACAGATCCGACAGGGAATTAATTGGTTCGTCCTTGAGCATCACTCCATCTTTCCACCAAGTTTGACTGAAATGGATACAGTGTTTTTTGCGTTCTCATATGATACATAGATAGATAAGCAAACACACACACACACACACACACACAACACACACACACACACACACACACACACACACACACACACACAAGCAGAACAAACGTAGACAGGTAGGCAGACAGACAGACAAACGGATAGATAGACACACACACACACACACACACACACACACACACACACACACACACACACACACACACACACACACACACACACACACACACACACACACACACACACACACACACACACACACACACACACACACACACGCACACTGCTTCTGACGAAGGTGAAGACATAATCTCAGTGGTTGATTTTCATATTTTTCATATGAATCAGACCTTCTGACGCTGGTAGTGTTCCATAGTATGACCTCTTTATTTTCAGGCCTTGTGTGCACAGCTATGGCAGTCACATTGAATGAAGTGATGGAAAAGGGAGGAGGGTGGGGACTGGGGGGTTGGGGGATGGAGGTGTTCTCACAGAAGGGGCATGGAAAGTGGGTAGATGTCACTGTACCCGCGGAGAGGAATCGTTTTTGTTGAGTTAACGTGACCAAGAGTGTTCTAACATTACCATCACCCCATCTTCTTCTTCTTCTTCTTTTTTCAAAAGTTTTATTTTGTAAATGCTCTCTCTCTCTCTCTCTCTCTCTCTCTCTCTCTCTCTCTCTCTCTCTCTCTCTCTCTCTCTCTCTCTCTGGCAGAGGATGAAGATAAAGAGAGTCAGTGAAAAAGTGTTTTGTATGTGTCGGAGGGAGAAACATGCACAGATGGAAAGAAAGGAAGACAGACAGAGAGTCTTTTGTCGTGCGTACACCTCTCATACTGGCGATGACGAGAAAATGACATTAGTGTTATTGCCGTAGGAGACTTGACCTTGTCCAAACAGATCTGAATCTGAATCAACGTGCACATGTTTGCATTCTCTCTCTCTCTCTCTCTCTCTCTCTCTCTCTCTCACACACACACACACACACACACACACACACGCGCGCGCGCGCGCGCGCGCGCGCGTACATGTGCGCACGCACACACTTATCTGAAACATAACATATATCTACAGCTTGTGCATTGAAAATTGCCACTCTCCAACACAGTTCATAGTTGCTAAAAGTTATGGGAATAACAAATCTGGTGACAGTTCCGAACCACCCATTACAGACCAATATTTATTTCACCAGTATTAGCTATACACCTTGAAAAACACATAAATCAATACACTTACAGTCATATAATCTGGTGAGTGACAGTCAGCCTGGTTTTCACATAAACGAATCATGACGCAGTGCTTTTAGTAGATCACTAGCATATGAATATTAATGAAATTGAACAGTGTGGAACATTGTTTCTTGATTTTGCGAAGGCTTTTGATATCTAGATCACAATTTATTATGTAAAAAGTTGTAACTGTATGGTGTAACCGGAAATGCCCTTCAATCGATTTCCATCATCCCAGAGAGTCGTCAACAGTTTGCGTCCTAATTCTTCAACATCAAATATCCTACCAGTCTGATATGGAGTACCCAGGGCACAGTTTTTAGACCCTTTCCTATTTTTGATATATGTAAACGATCTTCCTCTTCGTATTGAAGCATCTTGTGAAATTTTCTGTTAGGACACCACGATTCATGCAAGCAGGTTTAAATTAATTCCGTGTATGCGTCATTGAAAAAGACTGTTAACATCTTAAGTGAAAAGTGCAACGTGAATCATATGTCACTAAACTCCTGTATGACTAAAGTCATGCTCATAACAACTCGTCGAATGAGGCAAAAACGAAACAGTTCCTTTCTGTTTTTTATCAACATTGTAAGAACTGAGAAAGTATACAATCATCTAGGCATAATAATAAACCACAATTTTTCATGGATTGCTTATTATGCATTATGCAAAACAGTATCTGGACAAATATACCAGTTATGCAGAATTAAGCTCTTTGTGAACTTTCACGCCAGAAAATTATTCCTGAATGCATACATACATTCTTCAATCAATTATTGTTTGACACTTTTTGACTCGGCCAGCGCAAGTTTCAATGAAATTTTAATCAGTGTCTGTAAACATACCCTTAAAGAATTCTGTTGCTTAAGTGCACTAAGTTGATGTATTATTAGTCAGGTAACACACCAAGGTTATCTCTGCACTCATACATGCATATGCACACTCATGCGCCCACCAAACATTCACCTCTCTCTGGGAATGGGATGTCACGCATTCGTTTCTCTCCTGACACGACTGGGAACAAGAAATACAATTTCTATGCTACTTATAATCAAACATGAAAATCCAATTACACAAAAACAAACAAATCAACACATAAAAGATCAATACTTCCTAATCCCGGTTTATATAAAAATGACTTCTTACCTGGCCAGGTTTTCACACACACAACCACGCTTTCACACACACACCACAGTTCTTGAAAAAGTCTCTTCACGTCTTCTTCTTCAGCACTGCTTGATGGTGAAGCCCTTGGTTTGACTGGCTCCAGGTATCAGGACTGGGTCCTCGTCGTGGTCGTCTCTGGGATCTCGACGTAGAACTCTTCTTTTCGTCTCTTTTCACCCACCTCTGGGTTCAAATTCAGTTTGTCTGTCTCTTCACCCACCTCTGGGTTTCAAACTTAGGTTTTCTTCTCTTCCAGCTTGTCTTTAACCCTAAGACTTTTGCTGTCTCTTCTATCTCCCAGACCACGTTTTTCTCTTGACCCTAGTCCGTCCTGCTCTCACCCTCCCTCTCCCTTCTCTCTCTCCCCTGCTTCTCTCTCTCTCTCTCTCTCTCTCTCTCTCCTGGTGTTGTGTTCTCTCCTGACGTTGTCTTCCCTCAGTTTATATAGGGGTGCAAACAAAGGATCCCCCTTCGGGACATGCCTTTGTCCATGCTGCTTCTCAACCCCCCTGTTCACAAGTATCCTGAATTCTCCATTCGCTACATTTCTTCTACACATGAGCATTCACACACGTCCCTACCAAATTGGTTAGCAAACAAACACTTGGGCACCAAATGGACATCGAAATTCCCGCCGACTTCGGGGGTCACTTAACACGGTAATTATCTTAGAGAGAGCTAGCTACAACAACGTCCACGCGCATTCAACCAGCCTGACAATAGAACCAGCTCAGTGCCCCACGGCAGTACCATCTGAACGAGCCCAAGACTCCTGCTCTTCAATTACTGTTTACAAAGCGACCTCAGCTGACTGAGTATGTAGCGCCCACTCGATGCACCGAGTTCCTAGTGGTTACGTCCCTTCCCCCTCTCATTATCGGGAAGGTCTGGACCCCTACTACCTTAGGTGTCTACTGTCACCTGACCACTTCGTCCTTCTTGACACAGTTCGACCATGTGCGGTGGGGTAAGGCACACTGGTTAATGGGTCTATTACCTATTTGTATACTACGAACAATGTCCCTTTGCCTCTAAGCGTTTAATGCCTTTTGTGAGAAAGTTTCACGCCCTTGACAATAATTATGTAGAATTATTCATTTTACTAATGCCTGTCCGTATGTATGTTATAACTATATCACTGACATACAATTTGCTTCCTTTCCTTTTTTCGCACATTTTTGAAGTATCTGCCACCGTAGGGCAAAAAAACCAATATCCGTTTTTTGCTAAATTGCCAAAGTTGAACAACAACGTTAGCAGGTGCACAAACAGAAAAATGAATGAGTAACCAGACTCATTAAAGAGGTCGACAACAACAACAACAACAAATCATACTAACAATGAGTGCTTGTCAAGCACACCTGATCCCGACGTTCGAAAACAAACAAACAAAAAGTGTATTGTCACATGAGCACCACCCCACCCCACTCCTACCAACTCCCTGCACCCTCCAACACCTCCAGACCCTCATCCACCTCCTTTCCCTCATTGGCATGTTCCCCTCTCCCTTCCACCTTCACAACACCCGACGCATCTGCCCCTCTCCTTTGCCCTTTTCTGTCCTTCCTTTTCACCCCTTCACACACACACACACACACACACACACACACACACACACACACACACACACGCGCGCGCGCGCGCGCGCGCGCACGCAGGCACACTCACACGCACGCACGCACGCACGCACACGCACACACACACACAGACACACACACACAGACACACACACACACACACACACACACACACACACACACACACACACACACACGTCACAATGAAGCATTACTTTTCTTTTTTTTTCTTTTTTTTTTTTTAAAGGCTTCTGGACAGGGATAATACCACGAGTCATACAAGCAGCTTTAACCTTATTTCTGTTCTTGCATCATTGCAAAAGTCTGCTACATCTTAAGTCAATGGTGCAATGTGAACCATAGGTCACTGAACCCTACCAGTAAGACTAAAGTCATGCTCGTAACAACCCGTCAAATAAGGCTGAAATCATTTTAAGGCAGGAATGAAGGACGTAGTCCTTACGGTGAGTCGAGTCCAGGAAAAATGCCTCGAGCAGAAGGACCTGTAAGGAGTGTTTACCGACCTCCCGAAGGCCTTCAGTGCGCTCACAATGGTATCAACCTGGTGTGCGTCCCATAGACTCCACTGTCCCAGAGCATCTCTGCAGCTCATCCACCTGTTTGCGCAATGGCGTGGCCTGCAATATCGTCACCTGTGGTGGTATCTCAACGCC
>JADBJO010002181.1:110000-112500 GCA_016801955.1 Conus betulinus
CTCTCTCTCTCTCTCTCTCTCTCTCTCTCTCTCTCTCTCACATCAATGATTTATTTCAAAACAGCATATCTCTCTTTACGGTGGATATCCAGTGTTGTAAATTAATAGCACAGAGGCAGAGTAAAACAACGACAATAAGCAAACAAATAATAAACCCCAAATCAGATTAAAATATCCCTTGACTACATGAGCAAACATACCCCAAAGAGTTCCGGACACATGCATATAAAGATGGCTCAGCAGAAGCGGCTACCAGAAACGGAGGTGGAGGAATTTTCCTGAAGCTGATGGATGGAACTCCTGTCTGACAAACCATCCCAACTGGCAAGTTCTCCACAAACTTCAAGGCTGTGGCAGATGCACTACAGTCAGCAGCCAGAACACTGTATGAGAACAGAGGGACCATACATACCAAAGTCGTCATCTTCTCTGGTGCTTTATCAGTACTGCAGGCTGTTAAAGATCCTCAAAACAAGGAACTCAGCCCCATTGTCTCCACCCTGGCCATTCTGCAGCAGTCCACTGAGAATACCTTCATCCAGTGGATGCCCTCACACTGCGATGTATATGGCAATGAGGAAACTGACTAATTGGCAAAGGAAGGAGGACAGCAGCCCCAACTGGAACACGAAGTTTCCATTGAAGAAGTCAAAAGCATTATCAAGGAGAAGCAAAAACGAAGATGGCTTGAGCAGCACCCAGACTTCAACAAGAGGGATGCCTACAACCTGCTGCCCAGATCAGACCAAGTGAACATTGTGAGACTGCGGACAGGGAACTCCAGACTGAGACATCACATGTTCACAAAATTCCACATTGGCGAGTCTTCAAGTTGCCCATGTGGTACCCCCAAAGACAGTGGAACACTTCCTGCAGGACTGTCCCACACATGGAAAGCTGAGGGCAGAGACCTGGCCTGCCAACACACCGATGAGGGAGAAGCTCTAAGGATCTCTGGAGGACCTCCGCCGTACAGCAGCCTTCGTCAGTGCCTCTGAGGTTCCTGTCTGAGTGAACAAAGAAGAAGATGAAGATTAAAATATGGCGTTGTGACGTATTAAAAGAAATACTAGAGATGTAGCGTTTAATTTTGTTATAGAAGACCTTTTCGTTAGCAGTTTATGTCAGTTTTAAGTCATAAACAAAAATCGAGATTTTGTTTGTGATCCCGAAATCGAGCCACTTGAATACACACACACACACACACACACACACACACACACACACACACACCATAGTGCGAATCTTGATGAAACCAGTGGATCTAGGATCCGCTCGACCTTGGCAGGTGCCTGCGCTGTAGCCTTCTCGTTTTCAAGACATTTAACAGTTTTTTTTTTTACTTTAGGTATCAAATGTTCAATAAACAGCATCGCAAGTTGATCTGGGCTTTGGTGAGCACCCCAGATCTTTACTTAGAGCAAACAATGTAGGATTTTTTCTATCTAATGCCAGATAAGGTAAGCATCAATTTTCTGTCTCCTCCGAATTTCTTTCACATCTATTTTCGAATAAATTGCTGTGCATAATTTACGACTCACAAATTTGTACATTTTTTAACACTCGTATTCTGTCAGATGGCAGTTCTGTGTGCGTAGTGCATAAGATGTGCGTCTTCTTCTTCTTCTTCTTCTTCTTCTTTAATAGTGTCTTTGGAAGATCGTAGATAAGAATATGATATAAATAGGAGCTGTGACGGAGCCTAGTAGTATTCCAAGGTCAGCTGAGTTAAACGTGAAATAAAATTATGCTACCTCCAGCACATACGGATCCTTTGGTTCAAATAAAAGAAAAATAATAAAAAAAAGAATACGTAAGGGAAAAAGAAAAAAAAGAAAGACAGGAAAAGAAAAAGAAAAGAAAAATCGCTCCACTCTTTACATTTTTTTTCAACTTGTGAAGTAGTGTTGTGCCGCCATAATCCTTTATAAACTTGATGTTAAACTGTGTGTCCAGCTACGTAATCCTTGGTCTTAACATGATTATTAGCAGTGCGTCTGCCTTGTTCTACACAAATCAATAAATGAAGCAATAATGAATGATTAGATGAAGTGAAATAAAATGAAATGAAGAAAAAATCGGCTCCATGATCTGGCATTTTATAATCTGTGTAAAAAAAAATGCACTGAAGATGTATTTAACCGGTCTAATCTAATATGTTTCCAACGTCTATTGTTCGTGATATCAGTCCGTACCACACACACACACACACACACACACACACACACACACACACACACACACACACGCACACAGAGTGGCGGGAGAGGGGGGGGGGGGGCGCACGTACGTACGCACGCACGCACACAACAACAACAACAACAACAACAACGCATGTACACACACATACGCAGACAGTCACACACACACACACACACACACACACACACACACACACACACACACACGTGGAGAGAGAGAGAGAGAGAGAGAGAGAGAGAGAGAGAGAGAGAGAGAGAGAGAGAGAGAGAGAGAGAGAGAGAGAGAGGAGGAGAGAGAG
>JADBJO010002181.1:127500-130000 GCA_016801955.1 Conus betulinus
TTCAGAACTCGCATCAACTTGTTTGTGTGGATTACCTAGTATTAAGACACACAGCAGTCTGTCTTATTCTTCTGGACTACAGCACATGTTTCCTTCCATTCCGAGGCCCAACAATGAACCTTCCTGTGGTCCACAGGCGGGGAAGGAAAGGTGGCCATCAACAAGCTGACATGACAGGCCCACTGTGCAAGTTGGCAGAATGACTAAATGCTCACCATTTTTGCTGTCAGATATACCATGCTAAACTGTCCAGAATTCCAAACAGGAGGAAGGGGTATCAAGGGCCTGAAGGGGGCAGTCCTCTATGCCAAACGACCATGTTTGACTCTGTGAAATAAAGGCCTGTGGTAATATCAGCCCTGGTCATTATTCAGTCTCCACACAAGTGACTGAGGAAGTGACGTTACAAGCCCCCTAACACCACCTCCTGATTCCAAAGTGCTGACTGTTGGAGGACGGCTGGGGCAGCCATGGTCCCTTTCTCGTGTGTCCTGAGGCTCGGGACAGAAGTGTCCAACTATGCATCTCCCTTCCACAGGTTTGCCGGAACAAAAACCTCAGGATGAGGGCATTTCCCTGGGTAACCTTGGCACTGGTTAATTGCTCTCACCACAGCTCCCAGTACTGCGATGTCCATTTGGATGCTCCATTCCATTCTGTGGGTTGACCTGGCACTGTTTGTGATGAAGAACTACTCACGCCAGGCCACTGAGCTTGGCTGAGAGCAGCAGCAGCTTTACAGTGCACAGCTATGGAGGTTGATGACTTCCCACAGCAGCAAGTGGCATACTACTTCCAGTTCTCCCCTACATGACAATGCCAGCAGCTTGGAAGTGTAGGGGTTTTGAAAAGCATGGATACGACCCCAGTCTATGCATAAACAAGAGACACAATACAACCCAACCCATCTAACATAGCACCCAGCAATTCTTTCTTCTTCCAAAACTTAAATCTCAAACATTAATTGCTGAACAGATAAAGGCCTGATGACAAGACATTAATGAAAAAAAATTAACAAATGTAGCTTTATCAATCCTTAACATAAACTAAATTACACAACAGGAAATTTGCACAATTTCTCTCAACCCCTTAGCAGCCATAGAAACTCTTTGCACATATTAATACCAAATTCTCCCCATCTCAAAATACACACACACAAACATCGCCTTTGACCACTAGAACACAAACACTACATTTTCCTCTGCAAAAGCTGCACATTGGCAGTAGAATCTCACAGGACTGCCACAAACAGGTTCAATCTCATACACAAACAACACCTGTTTGAAAAACAAACAAGGAAAAATAAGGCAAGAACTAGCAGAAACGTTCTAAGATTGATGTTGTCTGCACTTGATATTTCAGAATCATCTATAGAGCGTCAATGTTCTGGTTCATTCATTCATATATGTATATATATATGTATATATATACACACACACACACACACACACACACATATATATATATATATATATATATATATATATGTGTGTGTGTGTGTGTGTGTGTGTGTGTGTGTGTATGGGTTCCAATCCTGTAGGCTTCTTTTACAAACCCTCTTCTCTTCTTTACTTTTACTTTTGTTTCACAAATAAATCCAAAATACAAGAGATAAATTAAAAAACAACAGAATTAATGATAACAGATACATGTATAATAGCAATTAAATGGTATATGTAAGTAACACACAGCCCACCAGGAAACCACTAACAGGCACTCAATATTTTCTGTCATTCGCTCTGGCTAAAGCGAACATACACCCAACACATCTCCAAACCAAAAATATGCTTCTTGGTATTCATACATGGGTTTGCATTTTTTTTTGGTGTCTGTACAAATGCCTAGTGCTCGTATTAATATACTATTCTAAACTTCTGCCTGTACTTTATTATCTCATTATTCTATTGTCTTCACAAACTGACTCCGTTACATATTGAAACAAATGACAAATATACACACACATAAAAAATTATACAAATACATACCATGTACACAACACTCTCCGACAAGCAGCGGAATGAAAAACATGAAAAAAAAAATTTGAATATACTTTTGTTTTATATATGCCAACAAGTATTTACCCAATCAATTATTCAAAAACACATACACATGAATAAAAATGAGTCAATAAAAGCTCACGAAAGGGCCACTCACCATGACAAATACAAAATGAAAATGAAAGAAAAATGATCATATGCAGACACAAAAACTTCCTTTACAACCAAAAAATCCAATTTACGTTAAAAACGAACAAAAACAAACAAAAAAGAAGTGAAAAACAGGTACAGGAAACAATAAGAACCAGATATAATGTGGTGAAGTCCACTTCACACCTTTTCTTCGTTGAAGAAACAATCCTCATTGAAAAAAAAAAAAAAAAAAAATCAGCTTATAAAAAATCACACCCCCTCCCCAAATCACTACCCTGCTGCTCAACCAAATCTGCCCTTTAGTGTACTTATGTCAGAACACAACGACAATTAAACGAACAAAATGAAAC
>JADBJO010002181.1:135000-155000 GCA_016801955.1 Conus betulinus
GCCAGATTGCAAAGATCATGCAGATCATCCCTGAATTGCTCCTGAAGCTGAAATGGCTCTCAGATACCACTTCATCCAGCAAGTAAGGCATGATACAGCAGACAAATATACAGGCTATGGTTTTTCCTGCAATGTTCAGCAAGACGCCTCTGTGGCTGTCCACACCCTTGACCCTGATGCTGGGAGTTTTATCTCCTAATGGCAGAAGCCATTAGGGGCAAATGGTTCTCTGGCAGCGGTCTTGGTTGGAAGAGGTGCCATGGCTTAGAGTTTCGTGGTGGTAATAGTTGGTGACCACACTATTCTACCCCCACTGTTTTCCTTAAAGGGGATGATGGTGGTGTCCTTTTAGTCCTGTGGCACTGAACCCTCCACACAGAACCGCTGCTTTAGCTCAACCACCTTGGTTGCCACAGCTCCTCCCTGAAGACCTCAGGACGTACTCCATCAGGGCCTGGTGCTTTTCCAGCTGGAACAATGTATCGGCGATGGTCAGGCCATGTTCAATGCAAAATATGCACCTGTCTGTCCAAGTTCTCCAGTCCTGTACTACAGGGACCCATGTTTGTCAGGAATGTCTTGCTGAGAGCGGCAATGCTGATATTGTTCCTGGGCGCAAACATTACTGTATCTGGTCACAGACATCCAATCATCATCACTTCACATACAATGATCAATGTACTGTGGTCACAAACATCTAATCATCACTTCACATACAATGATCAATGTACTGTGGTCACAACATCCAATCATCACTTCAGATACAATGATCACTGTTTTGTGGTCACAAACATCCAATCATCACTTCAGATATAATGACCAATGTACTGTGGTCACAAACATCCAATCATTACTTCAGACACAATGATCAGTTTAACGTGGTCACAAACATAATAATAATAATAATAATGAATACTTACATAGCGCCTATTCTCGGCTAGAGACCAAGCTCTAAGCGCTTTACAATCAACACTCGTTTACACAACGGGCTGCCTACCTGGGTAGCAACAACATCACTTCACATATACAATCATTACTTAATATGGTCACAAACATTTACCTTTTTGGCCACCTCTGATATCTTCTCAAACTTCTTACAACATTGCTCCTGAGCTTTTTCCGCCTGCACACCACCAAAACACCACTGCATTTCAACTACCAGTACCAATCATGACACCACATTCAACAAACACTATGTTAACAGTTTTCTCATTTCTTATGAAACCAAGATTTCTTGCAAATGTAGAAACAACCCTTAATCGTGTTTCACCCACATAATTCATTTCTACTTTGTAATGCTCCCTTCATAATTCATCATCTTAGGCCCTAGCTCAGTGGAGCACAGTATTATTTTCAGATCTATGTGCGTGTCTGTGTGTGTGTGTCCATGCGCATGTGCAAGTGTATGCATGTGTTGTGTGTGCTAGATAATGAAAAACAGTCAAATCTATCTATGGCAAATCTTCAGAGATTGTTTGTATGGCCAAAAGTAACTTACAATTAAAGTCTAAAGGTCTGTAGATTTAGAACTAATAAAACACACATAGCACTGGATGTTATGCAAAACCTAGAATTATTTCCAAGCATTTTAGCAGTGAAAACAGCCTCCATGTTCACCTGCTGCACATCCTTGTTCTTCGTGCGAGCCTTCTCAAGGGCTTTGTTAGCTGCCTCGTAGTCGGCCAGAGAGCGTGTGCGTCGGTACAGGAGGTCTTTGGCAGCAGCCGAGTCACGCATATAGTACCTCAGAGTATCGCTCAACTTCAGGTCTTCGTCTGACGCTACTCTGCCTTCCAGTTTCTGATGATGTAGTAAGGCAGTACACATATGCAATACAGTAAGTTGGTAGAAGGTGGCATGAGAAAGAAGAAAAAAAAAATCATGGGGACAATAAAAATAATGAAACAAGAGGAAAAAAAGACACAAAACACATGTTCCTCATGTTTAAATAATGGTGATTTCATAGTATAAAAATTAATCTCCATGTAACACTTCATGCAATACAGAGACATATATAAAGTAAAAAAAAAAACAAACAACAAAAAAAAAAAAACCCTCTCTGTAACACTTCATTTCACAAAAACAGACACACTGTTCACAGTCAATCTAAACCAGCCCCCTTTTTAAAACAGTGATCAAAAAGTATAAAACTGACAGATACTCAGCACAGGGAGAATTCAAACACAGCTATAGTTGCAGTGTGACAAGTATTCATCTTTTTCAACCATTATTCTGGAGAAACAAGCCATAATCTTGATTTAAAATCCACAAAATTCACAGCAATGTAAACCCTTGCTGGGACAGCTAACTAGCTAGCAAGCTAGCCAGCCAACCAGCCAGCCAGCCAGAGACAGACAGACATAATAATTATGAAATTTCAATTCAAAACAGAATACAGCTGTACAATACAATAAAAAAAAAGTCATGATCATCATCCACATTACTCTTTACCCACTACTATGATCATTTTGTCATGAACATTATTATCATTAGTTTCTTTTTTTTTTTTTTTTTTAAATCATATAATGATTGGAAGCAATAGTCAGCCAAAGACTCGACTTATTTTACTTCCACATCCATGAGGATCAGGTTTCAAAAACCCCCCACACTGAGAAACAGATAATCTTTCCCTATCTCTCAAGTTAGCATATCCTTGTATCTGCTTGTTTCCCTGCAGTCTTTCATATGTTACACATACGTGCAGAGCACAGACACATTGCCATGATATTATAATCCCATGTTCGCATCTGGTGGGGTTAAAGAAATACTGGGGGAGGGGGGTGGAGGGGTGAGGGTGGGAAAAGTATGTGAACATAGGAACATATCCAGCATGCATACTCCTACAAATGGAGTATGACCATATTAACATTAGAATGCTAAAATGTTTTATGACAATAATTTGACTGCCCTCTCCAGTTAGTAAAGTTATACAATCAATACTTTACAAGCATCATGACTTTTGGTGTGTGCAATTCGGTGTTACAGTTATAAGCAGTTCAAATGGAAGTTAAAGTCTAATGACACTATAAACACATACCAAACGAAGTAAGCAGAAGACTGTTTACTCTGCCTGATTATGTCCATCAACCTTTTAACCGATTATTATCCACTGATCTGATGACGATTCAATCTGTCTGATTATGTCCATCAGCCGTTTGACTGATGATTATCCACTGATCGTACAGGCTTTCCATTTAGCACAGTCAACCTGCTGGAAACTACATCGGGCAGTAAACACTCACACTAAATCAGAATTCATGCCCAGCCAACTGTAAGCTTAAATTTAAGACCAAATCAAATACTCAAGTCTGAAAGACAGACATTTCGTTTCTGAAACTGAAAAAAAAATTATACCCTATTTCTTTTCATGATCTCTTTGCATGAATCATAACAGAAAGCAAAAGGAGAAGAGAGGAAAGGAAAAAACAAAGATCAACTTACTCTTGCTTTCTCTAAGGCTTCTGCAACTCTAGTGAATACTCTGCAAAATACAACAAATTTCATCTTAATTTGACCCAGAGATAGTGAATTGCCTATAATCCACCCCTTCTACCTCAAGCACAAAAGCACAAGTTTTTGCCCCTAAATGTTTACTTACACAGATGTACCCACAAGCACACTTGTAAAAGACATGGTTAGGAAAAGGACAGACAGATGGACTGATACAGAGGGAGACATGGATTGGAAGGAAGATGACAGCCATGTTTTACAATCAGTTTACAACTGCACATTATGCAAAATGTACGTATCTCTAAATCTACTGTAATTTTTGCAGCAGGTGAAAAGTAGTGTGTGTGTGTGTGTGTGTGTGTGTGTGTGTGTGTGTGTGTGTGTGTGTGTGCACATATGTGTATGTGCATTTGTGTACAGATGTGCATGCATGTGTGCAGCTCTTCCATTCCTGTACAAACATACGTATGCTTATGTGTGCATGCATATAGGAGTGTGTATATGTGCATGCAAACAAAGAGCAAGACAGAGAGAGAGAGAATAACATTATTCAAAGTGTAAAGATGAAGTCACATATCATTACCAATCTGATCTACAACGGATATACACTACATCTGATTACCAATACCAACTTATTAAAATAACATGACCTTACATTCATCTATTTGCACATTAACTTTGGGTCTTGTAATGTGTATGACACTATTAGCTGTGTACGGAAATTCCTTTTCCTCTAAATCTCTCTTACTTGGCCAGCTCCGTGTTTTCATTGTGCCCAGCAACACCATGCCTGTGGAGATCTGGATATAGGAATCAGCAACGTCTGCCACACACACACACACGTAACATCTGGTTGTAGGAATCAGCAACATCTCACACTTCTCTCTCTCTCTCTCTCACACACACACACACACACACACACACACACACACACACATTTGGATATAAGAATCAGCTACATCAGCCCACATACACACACATGTAACACCTGGATGTAAGAATCAGCCACATCTCTCTCTCTCTCTCTCTCTCTCTCTCACACACACACACACACACACACACACACACACACACACACACATATTTGGATGTAGGAATCAGCTACATCAGCCACATACACACACACGCACAACATCTGGATGTAGGAATCAGCCACACACACACACACATAACATCTGGATGTAAGAATCAGCTACATCTGCAGCACACACATATAATATCTGAAAGTGGGAATCGGCCACATCTCTCTCTCTCTCTCTCTCACACACACACACACACACACACACACACACACACACACACGCACTATCTGGATGTTGGCATCAGCCACATCTCACACTCACACACATTTATTCACAAGTCAAAGAACATGTAGACAAATGGGTGAGATCCCTCACAGGATGCAGGAACTTTCTTTTTTTAACCCGTTCACTGCCTGAAAATATTACAAACAAAAGGCTTTCCCAGTGCCAGGAAATCTAATGATTTGGGGGTAATAATTAACAAAAAATTCTAGCTCAGAAACTACAAAAGATATAAAATGAAATATATATGATTTTTGAAGGAAATTGAATGGAGATTTTGAATCTGGGCTTCTTTTGTTTTAATTTTGATCATAAAAAAATATTTAGGCATTTAGATGTGGATAGATTTTTTTGCACGATCATAAACATATGTATCTACCACAACAGCTTCACATCCAAAAAAGAACACAAAGCAAAAAAGTTGAAAATAAAGTTTGTATTGTGTCACTACACCTGTAAATGAAAGTAAAACAGTCTAGACGTCTATCAGATGCTCACACCTCATGCAGACAGGTCAGTCCACGACCACGCCCCCCCCCCCCCCCACCACGCCCCCTGCTGGACTTCAACCCTCTCTTTCACTCCTCCTCTTCCCCTACCTTTCCTGCTGCCCGTGTCACGCCGCGAGCAGGCCGCGCTCCCCCTCTCGCGCTGACTAACACGTCGCTGGCCACTCGCACACAGTGCAGAGTACACACTAGGCTAGCTCGTTCGACGTTGGTAACCAGTCAGCTGAACACACTCTTGAGATTGCACAGCACGACTCAATAACTGACGAATATGGTCGGCAATTCCATCACTATCATCATCTCACCTTCATGCTCGAGTGAGTTGTTGAATAAAAGATTATTATCTTTGTCAAAAATGATTAGCAGAGCCCGCTCAGCTGTGTAAGTACGTTGATTTGGTCACTACGCTCGTCGAAGGTTGCGCCGCCATCTTTGCAAGCGAGACAAAGCGCTGGCTGGTCATCCAGTCAGTGATGAGGAAAAATGGTCTTTCCCCTCACGTGTGGTCATTTGCATATCATTTTAATACTGCAGACATATAAGGCTTACTACGCACACTCTATTTCAGTCCTTTGATAGGAATAGTAACAAATGAAAATTCAAAAAAATGTATGACGTCAGTGGACGGCCCATAGGCACTGGAAGTACATTTTTACTATGACGTCAGCTGACGTCTTAAAGGCACTCAACGGGTTAAGGAGCCCCATTATCTGTCACATCTCCACAGCAAATTTACAAATCTTAATCTTTCCACACGTCATCAGAAAACTTTGAAACTGGCAAAAGTACAAAAAAGCTATTACAAGTGTTGAGGTGTTGCAAGTGTAGAAATGATAATCACATCTTGTAGAAAAATGAAATCAAAGCCAACATTCTTTGGCTACGCGCAATTCTGTGTCAAGTTTTTAAATGATTCCCAGGACAGTTACTAATCAAAAATGGTTCATACATGTATTAACAAAAAAGCACAAACAAACGCAACCAAATAATGGCTCATTCCAAAATGCCCAAAACTGTTTCCACTAAATCTTTGATTAAATACTGTCAGCTTATATGTTTAAAAAAAAAAAAAAAAAAAACATATCCAAAGCTATCATTCATCCACAAAATAAACCTGTCATTGGCTCATCCCATTCCTTTTTTCATCTCCGCTACATGTACATCCTTTGTGTTCTCAATAAAACAAACAAAAAGGAATTTGGATGTAGAATTTAAAATCAAACTGTGGTTTGAACAGCCAAACCAACAAATACATGGTAAGAAAACGGCTGTGACCCTGCTCTCACTTTTATGCACTTTGGTCATCCTGTCAGACTTCTGAGTGGCGTCCTTGATCTTGGCGTGATACTCAATCAGGAACACTTTCTCATTCTCAAAGAACTCGTCCACGTCCTGCAACATAACAAGTGAATGTCCCAGAAAAAGAAAAAGGCTGGTCTAAACTGGCTACTGAAAGTGCATCACAAAATAACACAAGGGGGGGGGGGGGGGGGGGGGGGCGTGAGGAGAGAAGAAGGCAACAGCATCACACTGACAGTTCCAATCACTGAGAGGAGGAAGCTCCATTTGTGGGTCAAGGATCTGAATGCTGCCTACACCAGGTGATGATGCTAGATACCTCCGACCTTCATACAGGCAGATCTGCTGGTGTCTGGACCACCTGTTGTGCTATACGCATATGAAAAATAAATGCATCTGCACATATGATTCTGCAATCTGTCTATGGTTCAAGGGTTATAGAAATGAGAAAATATCCAGAGCACCCCTAGGCACTAGGAAGCCAGTACATTCATGTATCAGAGATGAAAACTTCAAAAAGAAGCCGGAAGACTAAAACTCCCAGACACTTAGAAAAGAAGACTGGAAGACTCTCTCCAACTACGGTGAACTTCAAAAAGAAGACCGGAAGACTCTCCAACTCCAGAAAAGTTAAAAAAAAGATCAGAAGACTCTCCAACTCTTAGGAAATTTGAAAGAAGACCGAAAAGTCTCCAACAAGTATCCCTGCCTGAATAAAACCTTAAAAAAACATTCACTGATAACATGTTCCTACAGTGTGCAGCTAGTGGAGCCGTCTTCTCCACTGATAAAGAAACGAGCATCAACCTAAGTGGAAGAGGAGATAGCCAAACCATCTCCCCCCCCCCCCCCCCCCCCCAAACGAAATGCAATTATGGACACATGACAACATGACATGAACAACTCTCTGTTATACATGATGAAGGACAGAAGAGTCTGTCCCTAATACAAATGATGATCATCATCATGACCGCCACCAATCATAATTGCATGTATCTAAAGTCCATCCTGGGAGAAGAAAACAAGAAAGAAATGCATTCACTGTCTTGGGAACAATCCTGACAATCTGCATCCCCCCGCCCCCCTTCCCTTCTTCCATTCCTGCCCCTCCCACTTTTATCAAGAAACTGAAGACATAACAGAATTACAGCAAACAACTTGACTGTTGATTTCTATCTACTCACCTGACCACCTAATTTAAAGCAAGCAAACAAACTTCAAAAGATGTCTCAGTTTCAAATGCCACACACACACACACACACACACACACACACACACACACACACACACACACTTTTATGAAAGAGAAAAACATGATTCTGTAATCACAAGCAAACAACCTTTCACAAGTATTAGAAACCTGCTATGAAGGAGATGCAAGTTACAAGTGACGCTCTGAATCATTTCTATCATCTATGAAATCCAAGAAACTGCCTTACATACCTTTTGCCCCGACAACAACGTTTCATCCCAGAGATTTGGTGATGCGGCTAAAGAATCCACCTATCTTCTCCTTCTTGTTCTTGCCCCTGACGCTCAGCTGCAAAGGGATACAATAATAAGATCAGATGCCATACCTAACCCCTTGGTAACCCACTGAACGTATGACTATGTGCACATCTTTTTATGGACAGCAGGTTTGAAATCCAATTTAATTCCCCGTGTTAGTTAATTTTATAGTCACGCTCTGTTTTCAAACCTCATGATTTTTCTCCCTCTTTTGTGCCCAAGCACAGCGGCAGAAAAACTCAGAATGAAAATCGCATGTCCAGTGGCAGACAAGGAGGTGAAAAAAGGTCAACACACACACACACAGGACAATGACAGAAATTCATGTCTAGTGAAATGTATTAAAATTAATAAACACAGATAGAGACACATTCAAACATGCACACGCACATACACACAGAGAAGGTTGGTGGGTAGTAGCATAGTAGGAGGCAGGAGGAGGGGAAGACAGTGGAGGGAGGAAAAAAACCGAAGGCTGACTCTCTTTCCACCCTCCTTTCCTTCCTACTTAACCCAACGGAAATTCTAAAAGACAGAAATTAGTCCATTGTTTTTAAACACACACAAAACACACTCACACACACACACACACACACACACACACACACACACACACACACACACACAACACGCACCAAAAAATGTGCAGGGAAGTTCTCCTAATGTAGGGTTTATCGTATACAAAAGAAAAGAAAAAAAAGGAAACTGTAAAATCAAGCAAGAAGGTAACATGTTAAACATAATCCAAAAGAGGAAGAAGAAAAGCTGATACTGAAGGTGGAAAAAGAGGGTACCAGTCACACAGACAGAAGACAGACCACCAAGCTATTTCTCTATCAATTCTGCTGTGAAAGCCACAACCACCACTCCTCCCTCCCCCAGAACCATTGACCGAAATCTTTTATTTAATTGGCTCTTGGTATTGTCATCACAAAGTACTGACTCACAACAGATGTCAATCATCCATGTCAAACTGCTAAAACTTTTATTCACAGTCAGCTTTTACAGCAGTCAGAGCTAACAGCTGTAAAATGAGAAATCTTTCTGGTGGAATTGCAATTTATGCTGCAGGCTCTGACCAGCTGCTGTAAGTTCACTGACTACACTCTTTAACGAACACGTTGCACATGATTGTAACATGTCTCCAAAGAACGAGGCGAAGTTTATAAAACATAATTCTTTACAACTAATAAAGCAGGAAACTGGGATTTTAAATTCTTATTTTAGTCATTTGAATAATGTATGCCCTAATGAATGTTAAATTTCTTTACTAATGCAGTAAATCCTTTTTTTTCTTTTTTGCTAAATAAATATGCTTGCTTGAAAGATAACTTGAAAAAGCTGGGCCATCATATTGAAAACCAATCACTCCATGCTACTAGGAATGGGTCCTTGGATCCATCGGAAGCTGTTCTTTTTTCCTTATCAGTTTGTGTACTGGAAGCTGAAGACTTTCCTTTAGAAGATGATTTGATTTTTGGTATGATGTTAATCAGCTTTAAAAAAAACAAACAGATTTTGTAGTTTACTGGTAAAACCCTGTTGTTGTTGATTGCATTGTACATTGCTGAGGTACAGCCAGCCTCTTAAATCAAAACTAAACAACCAGAACACAAAAAAACAAAACAATGGAAAGCACCGAGTTTCATTTGAAATCTGTCATGTGCCATACATCACTTTCACTAGGATCATTCACTTGAAGCATGGAATATCTCATTTTTTAACTTTCCATCCACCACTGCTTGCTCACAACTCATCTGTCCATTCCTGGCTCCGTACACTTTCCTACACAATACTGGTTATTGAAGAAGAGCAAAGCTTTTAACATGCATCATTTCAAACAAGTTGTTTCAATTCTGTGGCAGCCAACAGCACTGCCTCCAGAAAAAAGTTGGAAGAAGTTTTTGATCTTTTTTTTCACCTTGCATCAGGCATGACTGAAGAAAGTAAGATCGAAAACAGTGCACATGACATGATTGTGAGAGAGTGTAGTAGCCCAGACATTGATAAATCAATGCCAACAGACCTTAGCTTGACTTCACAAAACTGACTGAAAAGGATTCACACTCAAGTAACCCAATGTGGTTGTGTCACTACACAAACAGGCACAATCACTACAGTGCATGTAAGAGGCCACAATGGGTACACATATCACAAGAACACAAACAGGCACAATCACACTACACAGTGCGCGTATGGGACCACAATGGGTACACATATCAAAAGAAAACAAACAGGCGCTATCTCTACAGTGCAGGTGTAGGACCGAAATGAGTACGCACATAAACAAACCCAAAACGGCACTGTCACTGCAGAGCAGATACTGGACCACAATGGGTACACACATCAATAAAATACAAACAGGAATCAAACTACAGCCATTCCCATATTTTCATACTAAAATATGATATCATCTGGATTTGCAGGGTTTGAGGGGGGAGGGTGGCATTTTTTTTTTTTTTATAACAATACCCCAGATTCTTCAGTCCTTCAGGAAAATATTATTGTAAATCTGGAAATTAATGCTGAAATACGGAGTTGCTGAATAATTCTACGGCTCAGCTTTTCAACATTCATTTTCACATTCTAACTTTACCCTGCTGTCTTCGTACTTTGAAACTTGTCAATCTTGTAGAATGCGGTACAAAACAAGTCCTGCAGTCTTCATACTTTGAAACTTGTCAACCTGGTAGAATGGGGTACAAAACAGGTCCTGCAGTCTTCATACTTTGAAACTTGTCAATCTGGTAGAATGGGGTACAAAACAAGTCCTGCAGTCTTCATACTTTGAAACTTGTCAACCCTGGTAACAAGTGGGGTACAAAACAAGTCCTGCAGTCTTCATACTTTGAAACTTGTCAACCTGGTAGAATGGGGTACAAAACAAGTCCTGCAGTCTTCATACTTTGAAACTTGTCAACCAGGGTAAAATGGGGTTCAAAAAAGGTCCTGCAGTCTTCATACTTTGAAACTTGTTTTTGTTAAATGCTGTACAAAACAAGTCCTACAGTCTTCATACTTTGAAACTTGTCAATCTGGTAGAATGCGGTACAAAACCAAGTCCTGCAGTCTTTAGACTCTGAAACCTGTCAGTCTGGTAGAATGTGGAACAAAACAAGTGACTGGGTAGACAGGTCCCAATCCCCCTCCCTCTACTCACATCGCCCTCAAACTCAAGGAAGACCTCAAAGTTGACATCCTGCCTCAGCAAAGGGTGAGCAGCCAGCCTCTGCAAGAACACCTCGTGCATGGCCACAGTTTTCTTGAAGGTTGCCAGGTACTCCCTGGAACAAAGTAACACTTTCTCCTAATATAATATTGACGTCTCTATAACAATGCCCATGTCAATCTGGAAGGAAACAAAATTCAAGTAAAAATCACTTCACTTTGCTATGAACAGTTCCTAACCTTTCTTGATAAAAGTTAAAGCTTTTGTTTCTTTGCCTGCTTTCTCCCTTTTATGTTTGTGTGTTAAAATGCAACGAATGATCCATTACAAACATGTACATGTCAGCTAACACAACACACTTACGTAATGATTCAAAAAGAACACTTCACAGTCAACAATCCTATCATTTCCTTGTTTTTGGAGTGTGAATGTATGTATGTGTGTGCGGGCTTGTCTGTCCTTTCTACAACACCCATATCCCATGAGAAACATTGTTCACACTGATTTCATCAGTTATTATTAAAAACAAATAAAATATACTGACCAAAAAAAATGAACATAAACCAAGCAATCCCATATGTTCCAAACATAATCCCACTGTCTATCACTAAATTTTTGCAATCATAATCCCACTGTCTGTTACAATATACATAATGCTGGAGTTACAAAAGCGCCAATCAGATGAAATAGTGGTTGTTCAACATTTTCTCTGCTAGACAACACAAATAAACTTAAAAACTGATTAAAAAAAAAAAAAAAAAAAAAAAAAAAAAATATATATATATATATATATATATACACACACATACATATATCACAGATACATATATATTACAGATAATGAGACATATAACATAGACAGACAGACAGACAGACAGACAGGGATAGTTATATAGATAGATCAATAGATTCCAAGTCATAAACAACACAGAACTGCTTTATAATCAAGATCTAATCAAGTGATACCAGATTCATTTTATCATTTTATTTCATTTTTGAAATACCGAGCCATTTACTTCACAGATTATAGTATCCAATTTTAAACTGTCCCACTTTAAGTTTTAAAATCCCTCCCCTTTGCTCTCTTGCATGTATGAAGGCATACACACACATTCTCTCTCTCCCCCAAAAGTTACTACTTCCCATAAAAAAAAAAAAAAAGGAATACAATCCATTCATCTTCTTCAACACACAAAAAGTGTACTTCACAAATCTAATGGCTTATGAAATAAACAAATATATCGTAGAGACATGACAAACACATACACACACACACCCCACCACCAATCGTTCCTCCCACAGAGAAAAACTTTTGGAACACTTACGCTTCCAGTTCTTGCTTCATTTTCATGAACTCCTCCTTAGTCATAGTGCCCTCCCCTTCCCCCAGCCTCTGAAGTTTCTCACGTGAGGCATCAAAGTCTGGCCGCGGAGGGGCTGGGGGGATCTGAACAGAGACAGGAAAGGTGTAGAATTTTAACATGGCAGTGGAGTGTGTGTGTGTGTGTGTGTGTGTGTGTGTGTGTGTGTGTGTGTGTGTGTGCATACACTCCCATCTCACTGTACAACCATGAGCACATGTGTCTGTACTTTGATTACATGTGTACATGACCCACATGTGAACTGCCCGCATACCTCAATTTCAGTACAACATTTTTTCTTTTCCTCCTTTTCTGTCTCCTCTGTCATGCCCACTCATGGGAATCACTCTCACTCCATTAGTCTGGATCCCCAACACACAGCCACACTCAGTGGTTTTATTTAGTCATAGCACTTCCAAAAAGCCTTTAACAGGCACAAATAATCAACAGTGCCTTTAATAGTAAAATGTGAAAAGTCTGCCATATGTATTGTAAACCAATGTACTACCTTTTCCATGTGAGGCCATATGATAATACTTTAGTTCACCACTGAAACGAGATAACTATACTGCGATACACACAGTAGGAGTCTTCATCCACATCTGCTACTCTCTTTATCCTCAGTATAAGGTCTCTGTATGTTTGGATCAGTCTCAAAGCCACTGCTAGTCCATGAGCCGACTGCGCTGTAAGCAACTTGACTCAAAGCCATCATCAATCAAAAAAAAAAAAAGAGCAAAAGAACAAGGCATAGCCAAGTATTTACAACCCAGCCAATTTACAGAGGCTACATCAAGACTAAGAGCATGCTGAATGACAAAATTATGTGCATATTAAAAAACAAAAATTACGTACAAAACCATGGCATATTTGAAATTCAAAAAGGCTGATCTAAAACCAGGCAATAGGGGTAGGCAATCAAATCAATCAAATTAGAAAAGCAATAACCACAAGCTGAGACACTGTGCATTAAAATATCAAAAGGAATATTTCATTGTTTGATGTGCTTTTTCTTTCTCTCCTTGTATGCACAAGTTTAAAAAAAGTTTGAAACATTGTTTTCAGATAGTCGACATCCAAACACAAAACAGAATAGATCCTGTACAGTCTGAACAACAAAAAAGGTGCAGAATTCAAACCAAGATTACAGAAGACTGAAAGCCACTGGTTTTAAAAAGCTCAGTGTTAGGAATCCAGTCCTCAGGGCTGCTTTCTTTAAAATTCTTGACATCCCATTTCTGACTTCAATGGCCCAGTCCCACAGAGATTCACTCACCACAATGCCAGCATAGTCTTCATTCTCTACGTAGCGGTCATGCAGCCAGATGAACTCTTCATGCTGCTGTCGTACGACCGACATCTCTGGCTTCTTGAACTGTTGCAAGGTTGTCTGCAATGCCAGTACCGTGAAAACACCACTCCATCAATCATGGGAATGCTTCTTTATGTCCACACTTTGCTAACATCTTAAAGTAATACCATCCATAAAAGTCTACAAAAAACAGGTTAAAGAGAAACTGACTCACACTGCTGTATGAAAATGCATAAATAAAGAAGAAAGTGGAAGCTAAGAACAAGGCAGACTATAGTCTCCACAACTCAACATTTTAGCAGAGGAGCAGAGGGGCTAGGGTGTCAGGGAGATCTAGGGAAAGATTCACACAGCCCATGGTCTAATACATACACTTGCCCGAAGTTTATTTTGCTGGCATTTCTTGTAAAAGAACACGTAATGTTAAAAGTTATCCCACACCACATTTTCCCTCCTCACTCTCTACAAGTTCAACAGAACCCTTGACTGCTAGACAGATACACAATAACAATTCTGTAATGAACTTTTAAAAAAAACTCAACTAATGTCCACTATCAAGCCAACATACATACATGTACCAGCTGGCATCCCAGCCCCTTTACCTTTGTATGCACAGTAAACTTGACCTTGTCTCGCTCACTCAGTGAATCGCTGATGTCCACCAGCAGAGACGTGTCAGTCAAATCCACCGTGTCGGACCGACCCTGGCCAGGACAGAACTTTTTTCACAGAAAGCTATATAACAGATCCTCCAAACACCAGACATGACAGTGTCCATATGAAGCTAAAAACATTTGGGAATCAAGCATGAATGATTCTTTGGGACACGCTTCCCCTCGCAAGATCAAAACAACTGGCAGGCTGCATAACTCCCAGAACGGAAGTGAAATAGGACTCTGAATGAAACGCCGATCTGAAATCTGTTGTTGGAGATATTTCTGATTAAGACTACTTCCAGACAACTGGTGCATTTGATCTTGACAGTTTAAATGTAAAAAAAAAAAAAAAAGAAGAAGTTTCCATGTTGAAAGCTGCACATGACTTCTTCAGTGTTGATATATCTATTGTAAGTGTTACAACTTTGACTTTAGCCCAATGACTTTAAGACCTAGCTAGTAAACTACAAACACATTTTAAAAGGCATTTAAACAGAAGGGGTATTTCCAAAAAAGAATCATTAGAAATCAAATGTAAATTTATACCAAGTAGAAATATCACAATGATACAACAACAAAAAAATAACGTTTAACATAAAAACATTAATGTTAACACTTTTATCTGTCTTTTTTTGTTTGTTCATCTGTCAATAAAACAACATGGCCCTTTGTCAGTAAAGCAACATATAAAAAATCAAAGGAAAACATGTGGTAGTAAACTACAGCATTAAATAGCAGTAAAGCAGTAATTCATTTTGTTTGTTTTCACATCAAACTAACTGCAACATCCTCAGTGCTTGTGCACATATTTATATGTGTGTTATAAGCGCGCACTTGTGTAAGTGTGCCTGTGTTTCTGTGTCTGTGCATGTGCATGTGCATGTGTGTGTATGTGTGTGTGTGTATGGGTTGGCGTATTTGCCTAACTACCTGTGTAATGTGACTGTGTGAATGTGCATGAAAATGCATTCATACATGTTTATGTACCTGTGTGCATACATGTTCCTGTGTGCATTTGTTTCTGTGCACGCATGAGTGTATGTATGTGATTATGTACAAGCATATGCACATCAATATCGCATGCAATATAGCACACAGACAGACAGACCCAGTGTGCAGACATCAAACGGAGGTAGGAAACTGTGGAAAGAGGTAGGGAATGGGTTGGAGGTTTAAAAAAAAAAAAAAATGCAACCCCCCCCCCCCCCCCCCCCCCCCCTCCCCCCCTTCTCTTTCTCTCTCTGTGTTTCCATGTCTTCTCTCTCTCTCTCTCTCTCTCTCACACACACACACACACACACACACACACACACACACACACACACACACACACACACACACACACACACACACACACACACACGTATGTGAATGTGCACAGTGTAATCATATTCATATCTGTTAACTCCATCAAAGCCATCATATTTCCACTGACACCTTACTGTTGATTGGTATGCCTGTCTATCAGTCTGTCACAATGTCAGCAAGATAATGCACTAACTACAGAAAACAACTTTCCAGTTTGAACTTGGTGGAAAGATTGTATTTGGCTCCAGGATGACCCCATCTAATTTTTATGGTAATCCTCACCTTCAAATTAACGTTACCAAAAAGATAGGACATTGTCAGCATTTTCATATTCCTTTATGATGGTAGATCTGAGATAGATCATGCTTCTTAGATGCATGGATAGAAAGAAATAACATCCTGTAAGGTTTGGTGCATATCAAGACCGTAACCAAATAAAGTGTAAAAAAAAAATTACAATAACAAGAAAAGAACGGATGGACAGACGGAGGAGAGAAAGAAGGAAAGGAGGAGGAGGAAAGGGGGTGTGGGATGGTAGAGGGGAGGGGGTGCATCTTAATTCAGTCATTGCAAAGTAATAAACTGAGCTGAGCTAGAAACCTGCTACAGATCCACTGAGCTTGGGCAGTTGACTGTAGATTTGTGGTGTTTGGAATGAGTATTCTTATGGGTTAAGATGTGAATTAAGTCAAGAGGGCCGTCCAAACTTAGTGGAAGTATGTGCTCTCCAAAATGGCCTTCCAGTTAGGAATTCTTACAAATGATCCAGGAACATAAAATAGAATGTGACAAGCAGGGAATTTGGAGACAGAAAATACCACTGCTAATATGAAACAAATCAAATGATGACTTTCAATCTGCTTGACTGCAGCAGATGCAATGTCAAAGCTGACAAAAAGTTTCTCTTCATCAATCCTACTTCAGTATTTCAAGTACAAAATTGTCCACATCATGTCAAATGATATAAAGTACAGAAACCACACCTACTCTTTGAATTCTAAAGTAAATTTTACTGACTTTCAGGTATGTGAAAAGCTTTTAAAAGTTTTTTTAAAACTGTTTTTTGTTTTCAACAGGTCACAAGAAGCAGTAACTCGCATGTGGATCAGAAAGTTGTATGATATGGTCATTCTTCCAGGCACTGGTGTGTTGCTCCTGTTTATGGCTAACATTTTTCCCCCTTGATCTGTCTTTAAGATTAATATGCACTTTTATCTCAGAGCTTCCGTTAGACTACAGCATTTGCCGGTATTTGGTACCGGCAAAGAAAAAAAATTTCCGGTACAAGCCAAGCACTAGCCGGTACCATCCTAATCGAAAATTCTATTGATATCAAAGTCCAAGATATCAGTCAAATATTGTCCAGCCCTTCTATCATAAAAATTGCTACTATTATCGCACAATCTAAAATTGCCAAGTTGCTTTGATGCGGGTGTTTTTTTTTGTTAAGCATAGTTAGATAATAATGACGTTGTTAGATTGTTTTTTCGTCTAATATCATCAATGGTGAACAGACGTTAACTAATCCTAATCATGCAGCATAGAAAAATAAAATCAAAGTATTAGAAAAATAAAATCAAACATTAGCCATGCGTTTTTTTTTCTGTTGTATTATGGAAACGGCGCCTACATGGCTGGCGCTTTTTCTGGTGCTCAACTAATGCTGATCGTTGGAAGTTGCATGATCCTTTTGTAAAGCCATTAACTTTCTTAGCTTCTTCACAAACTGTGCAGAAAATTGCCGACTTGCAGTTTTTTTTTCATCTTCTTCTCTTCTGTGCCAAGGAAATTCAGACACCCAGGCACCGTTGTATTCTTTTGTCCTCTGTCGTTTATTGGGTTTTGATGCTGAAGACGAATCTGCAGCTGATTCTGAGTTTGACTGCACAGATTCAGTTGAGTTTTTTTATTAGATCTAGGTCTAGTATCTCCACTTTCAGCTGTGCTGCCACTTGCTTGACTGTTTGTTGTAAAAAACGAATGTATCGAACGTTGCTGCGCCATTTTTGCAGGAAAGAAACCTTCGTCTAGGCCTAGTTAACGTTCAGTGTGAAACACGTGCGCTCAGCCTGTGTGTGTGGAGAGAGAGAGAGAGAGAGAGAGAGAGAGAGAGAGAGAGAGAGGGTAGGGGGAGGGGTGGGGGGGGGGGGAGAGGGGTGAAATGCTTGGTTCACCCAGACAGAAATGGAACAAACCGTTACCATAAACACTGGCTGTATTAATGAGCACAGTCCATTTTTTAGCTCGGGTAAAAAAAAAAAGGGAGGAGAGGCAGGGGCAAGGGTGGAAGAGTGATGACGCGTGGTTGTCGTCACCACACTTCCTGTTTAGTTCCCACCACTTGCGTGGCCATCCTCTCATCTGACGATAACCAGGTGGCATTGAGACAGAGTGTGTATATGCAGAGAGAGAGGCTGTTCTGCCGGTACATGGTACCGGTGACTTTTACTATTTATCTATTTATGACATCTGACAGATTTGGATCCAAGTGTTATTAAGATACTGTACATCAGAATCCACTGACAGTGAATCAGATCCAACTCTGAGAACTTCTATCTACATTCAAACCACTTCTGGTAAACAATAGGACAATCATACAAGTGTCTGTCTTTGCTTATGACTTACTGCATACTTTGTGACCAAGTAGCAAAAAAAAAAAAAAAAAAAAACCAAACAAAAAAAAAATCAAGTCTTAAGAATATGGTAGAGTAGGTGAAATTTTGTTCAAACCATTAACCCCCATCTAATAATCAGAAAGTAATGAAAACTCTGAGAAATACTATAGTAGCATGATACACACTTTCCTCCTCTATGGGTCAGTACAGATGCTTAGTTGTGAAACAAGTTGGCCGAGCAGATCTTTTGTTACATTCCTTTTGATGGTAGTGTGGTCAGAAAAGCAGTGGTCTAAACCACCTTTTTCATCAAATTAGGAGAAGGGTGAGGGGGACGGATGGTTGTGGGCTTCCTCCTGTAGTTCTACTCCTATCTTCCTGGGATACATTTCTGATAAATGACAGCTAGTTGGACTGGGGAAGAACTTGTAACTTGAAGCACCCTTGGTTCTAAACTGTAATGAAAACTCAACAGTTATATACATATCAGTTTTCCCAAAAAGCTGCATTTTGTTGTTTAAAACAATACTCCCACCCACTTCCACCCTTTCCCATGTTACCCAAAACCAAATCTGCTCATCTGGAAGCCTTTGATAACCAGTGCTTTCATACCAGTCCAATCAAAATCACCATAATAGCTTGATATAGGAACAAATATCAAGTACATTTTCCAAAGTCCAAACTGACGCAATTCTAATGATACGAATCCCTCCTAACAGTAACACACACAGATAACTAGCTTGAACATCGGACGACACTGAACTTGGTTCCGCCCCCTCACGATAAATCATGATGACATGAGTAACCGATCTGTTAACGGTTTACGCATTATTGATTTTAATGTTTTGACATAATCATTCTAAAAGGATTGTACGTGAATTACAAAACTAACAGTGTAGAAATTCAAAGCTGCTAAGTCTTTTAACCCTAATTGTGGAAGCATATTAATCAATAATCAGTTCTGTCACTGCAGACACGGATTTCATGTTCGGAGATAAACATTCCGGCTGCATTCGAACTACTTTAATTCAATAAATTTCTCTCACCTGTCGGGGTTCCTGATCCTCAGCAAGGAGGTCAGGGCTGTCATCGATTCCGTCCTGCAACAACACATTTTAAAGCAAAATTACAAAAATGAAATGCAAAGAGTAAACGGTCGAAAATAAGGATGAACTCGGTTTGAATGCATCGCACACCCACCATCATGGCTGCAGGTTTTTGTCACGTGACAAGTGTCTGCCGTAAAGCTGTGCTAATTTCGTTTCGATTATCAAGTTTCGTCTGCTATTGCTCTGGATGATTCAACCAGCCGTCGACCCGCCATCTATGACACATTTTAGAAAGACCTCACCTTCACCTTCATGCACCCGACGGCCACATTCACCTTACTGATCCTTCTGCCGCTTTGTGGTGGAGGGGAGGGGGGGGGGGGGGGGGGGGGGGGGGGGGGGGGGGGGGGAAGAAAGAAGAAGATGATGATGAAAAACGAGAAGAACAGAAGAGAAAAA
>JADBJO010002181.1:170000-175000 GCA_016801955.1 Conus betulinus
TGTGTGTGTGTGTGTGTGTGTGTGTGTGTGTGCGCGCGCGCGCGCGTGTGTGTGGTGTGGTGGTGTGTGTGTGTGTGTGTGTGTGTGTGTGTGTGTGTGTGTGTGTGTGTGTGTGTGTGTGTGTGTGTGCGCGCGCGGGCCTTTGATTTTTTGTGGGGAATGAATGTTCAGAAGATGACATAGTAGGCTAACAACAACGAGAACAATAATGATGACTATGAATACTAACTGGGACGAATGTGCTGATGAAAATGATGATAATGATGGTACTGATATCAATAAAAAAGCAATGAAAAAGACACGAGTAAGTAGTAAATAGAAAGAATTTTACTTTATATAAACAATATTAGAAAGATAATCAATGAACCAGCCGCAGCTGTGGCCCACGTCCGCTCCGCCTCAGCATGTGGAACACATGACACGCACAGCCAATGATACCATCTTTTATCACCACTACCCTCACCCCCACATGAGTAGGCATGCCTTTGGACCACGCAGAAGACAACCACCTCGCTCTCTCCATCCATCAACACCTGCACACCTGCTGTCACGAAAAAACCCACAGTTACGAAGTCGAGAACCCCATGAATCTGTGTTGTACCATAGAATGTGTCTCTTTCATGGCATATCGCCAGGGCACTGGAGAAATCAACAGATCTACTGAAAATAAATAATTACAATTAGATGTCCCCTCCCTCCACACACACACATGTATACTCTGTTCTGATCCAACATATGAGTCAGTGACAAAACGTCATGGTGGCATACCCTTGTGTGTTTGATTGGAGAAGCAAACTATCCAAAAACATTTCCCCCCACCTTGTTTGGGTATTTTTTGTGCTTGTATATTAAAGAGATAACTGCCACAATATCAGGGAGATATACTGGATCGTGTCGATACAACTGCAAAATCGGCCATGTTGAAATGGGACATCCGCCGATATACCGCAAACAACATGTCCCTACAGCCCTTGCAGAATCGTAACGAAAACTTGAACACATGAAATGATAACACTGCATTTTCGTCAACGTTTTTGTCCTGAACCACATTCATTCACTTGCTCTTTAGTGAAGTCTGAGTCGAATCCAAAAGAATACTTGGTCGTATGTGGATCGTCATGTCCTGGAGACATGCCCTTTTAACATCTCGCTACTGCTTTCTATTTTACCGGGTCCGATCCAACGTTTCGTATTTTTCAAACTGAGGTGTGTCATTGATTCAGTAAATCCACTGATTTAGCGGTTTGGTCAGCATATTTTTCAAAAACAGAACAAATTTACCGTGCACTGGGCTCATGTCCGATCGACATCACCGACCTTTTGGGGATAAAAATATACCGCACTGCTTGTTTCAGCCATCTGCAATTTGTATCCGTTCGCCGGGTCACGTGTTCTTCAACGGACACAAAATCAGGAGCAGACGATGTCAGAAAGGCGAAGAATCAGTAAACGTTTATTCATAACCACCAATGTTACCTACCTCGACACAAACTGACACTTAGAATCACACATGCGCAAAATATAATGAAAACCATTTCTGATTGGCCTCGTGGTGAACGCTTAACTGCCTTCAAGATATGTGCGAAACACTGCTGAACACGAAAGTGCCAACCGTTACGTAGGCGGCTTCGTTTCCCATCACTTCATTTGAATTTCCGTCAGTTCTGCTGCTGTTACTACTGTCCCCACCGAGGAAATGCCAGAAATCACATCTGACACTTACGTTTTATGTGTAAGAAAGTAAAACCGATCACAAGCGATACAAATTAGCTTTGTTATTCGTTGCGGATGACGTTGCGGACCGTGATAGAGGGGGCGTCTCAATGGTCAGTTACTTCAATATTGTAAAACTCACGGTCGGTTGTGAATATTTTCCTAAAATTCTAGCATTGTGTTGTGTTCAAAATGTATCATTTCATCATGAAAGATGCTATATCATATAATGCATAAAGTTGAGTGAAAAGTAAGAGTTTGATATAAGTTAACTGCTATTACTGCTAGAATGACTGATCAAGTCTAAAAATATACAGTTTTAATTTGAAATCAGATTCAAGGCGTTCTGTGTTGTTATCATTATCATTATCATATCTTTTTTAAATATCTCATTCAACTGAAACTCCTGGAGTAATATTTCAGTCCATCCATAAGCCACTCCCCCCCCCACCACCAAACACACACACACACACACACACACACACACACACACACACACACACACACACACACACACACAATAATTTAATGTCCCGTCACACAAATTGGTGATTGAAGACATTTTGAAATGACCTTTTTTTTTTTATTGACATGTCATCATGAGAGAGAGAGAGAGAGAGAGAGAGAGAGAGAGAGAGAGAGAGAGAGAGAGAGAGAGAGAGAGATCACATAGTGTAATAAAAGAAATGGAGAGAGAATCTACAAAGGGGGATGGAAAGAGATTAAATGTTATAAGGAGAAAGCAGAAAAAAAACAAAAGTGTAATAAAAGAAATGGAAAGAATCCGCAAAGGGGGATGGGAAGAGAATTAAACGTTATAAGGAGAAAGCAAAGCAGAAACGAAACAAAAATATGGCCTAACTGGATGATTTGTAGCGCTTAAAGATAAAAAAAAAAAAATAATGATTTATTATGCTGAATGATATATTTGACTACATATATGTACATTACACGATACAGTTCCCGTGAGGCTGTCTTTTCCAATTGCTTTGTAAACCTTGTAAACTTTTGTGTCAGTGCCAGTCAGACTGTAGCATTGTGCAAAGCTTTCTTGATTGTTTATGAACTGATCTGTTTAAAATTCAGTATCAAGTTGTTCCAATGAGCACTTATGGTTTTCCGCAAACATATGGACTGCAGTGGCTCATATCACCAAAGCACCTGTATAAGGGATTCTCCCTTCTATTTTTCATATTTGATCGACTTAAAAATGAATAACTAAGTATGGTTTTTGACCATCCTGTTTGCTTTTGAAACTGATCTTATTCATGTTTTTTTTGCATTTATACTTACTATTGTAAAAAAAAATAAGATCCACTATTCTTTTTATGTCCATACAGGAAAGTGTTACAACTGGCCCTTGTCCATTTGTTTCAAGAATTAAATGAAACAAAAGATACACTGACTGCTTGTGCATGCTTACTTTTTCTTTGAAATGAGCAGGCTGACTTGTTTTATGTTCCTTAGTAGCTGTAGTGGATGTTTACATAATACACCATAATGTACAAACAGGAGCTGGTGTCAGACGTGATGACGGACATGAAACTCTCTACCTCATTCTTCACTTACAAACTGACAGAACTGCTGACTTTTAACATCATCTTAGTAATATCATCCAGTGTTCCAGAAAGCCCCATTTTCACAACCCTTGGTCTGGCATTGCTGCACCGTTACAGACATTTTTCATGTCAGCAACACAACTGATTTATCACTGGGTGATCTGATATTTTTCATGTCATCAGAAAAAGAATAATACAAGTTATCTTTTTCATTCTATTTTCATGCATGTGAAAGACGTAACTTTCAAGAATTACAGAAATTTTTACCCGTTTCAAGTTTTGAAATAACATTGACATGCATGTGTACACGCACGCACGCAACACACACACACACACACACACACACACACACACACACACACACACACACACACACACACACACACACACGCGCGCACACCAACGTATACACAATCACATATGTGGACTGTCACACACTCGCATCGCGTCATTTGTGCACGCTTACCTGTGCACATACGTTTACCGTAAAAGTTGGGGTCCTGGGAGATTCAAAGTCAGTTCTCTCAGTTGACGTGTGCTTGCTCATTTGCGGCTGCCTTAGGAAAGTCCCAGCGTGAGTCTGCCTCATTCTCTAGGAGTCTTGGCGGTGTTGGCCTTGAGATCATTCCAATATTTGCCTGGTTGGTGATGTTTCTTGATCTTCCTTTTAGTCTGGATGTGCGGCCACTTCCTCTCTTGATGTTGAGCTCCGATAGGTGGTCTATGATATGGTGGCTTTGATGTTTTTGTTAAGGTGATTATTTAGATTTCTTATCACGTCAGATGTAATCCAGTTTTTATTGTCGCCTTGCCTGCCAGTGTGTGTCAGCTGTCATTTCCTGTGATTCCTGCATTTCCTGGAGAGTACATCCATTGGAGTCTCTCCAGTGGAAGGCCTCACTTTTCTTCTTGCCAAGCAGGACTCCACTTCCACTTTCAGCTTTTAGAAACATTTCATGGAGTCAGTCTGGCTAGTCGATTTCTTAGCTGGTTTGTGAGTAAGAGCCGGTGGAGTGCTTGTGTCACTGCTTCTACTTCTACTGTCAGACTTGACGTTGTTAAACTGTATGCACCATTGTCTTCCTGGATAGTATGGTCATATGGTTTCATTGTGTATCCCCAGCCTGAATTGCCTGACAGAACCGTCAGTGTTTATAACACTATCTTCATTTTTTATCGAGGTTTTCAACCTGCATAATAAGATCTTCTGTGTTGGTTTTGTCCTCTGGCCATTCTCGACAATGTCTTCCAAGCTCTGGATCAACGGTAGTTTTGTAGAGGTGTTTGAAGTGGTCTGGATACTTTTCCCATTCCTTCGTATCCTTGAGTTCTGATAACTGGCACACATTGTCTTCTGCCTGTTCCAGTTTTCGTTTTCCACATTCTAGACGACTGCTGATTTTTCCTTGACTGTCGCATGCAGTGGATTTGGGGATTTTTCAAGTGCTGCAAAATATGCCTTCATCTGTTCTAGCTTGTGTCCGACCTGTTTTGAAGGAAGGCCGAGCAGGTATCGCATAGTTTTAATTGGTGTGTCGTTTATAGTTCTCAAGATCAGTCTCATCGATTCAATCAGAATTCTTTCTGATTTTAAAAGATTTCTCTTGGACAGTGTTGTAAACCCTAATCAATAATTAATAACTCTAGAGTACAACTGCGTGATACAGTCGGTGGAGATGGCGTCGTTCAGCGCTTTAAGCTGCCATTTCTTTCATGGCAGACAAGCCC
>JADBJO010002181.1:185000-187500 GCA_016801955.1 Conus betulinus
CACACACACACACACACACACACACACACACATATATATATATATATATAAACACACGCGCACGCGCGCGCGCGCGCGCGCACGTACGTACGTACACAGACTCACTCTCTCTCTGTCTGTCTGTCTGTCTTTCTCTCACCTGACCAGGTAACGGTGGATACTGTTTTCTTGTTGTTTTAACCCTTTGTTTTCTACTATAACGTTGTTATGAGTGCTCGCTCCGTATCTTTTAAGAGCTAAGGGGTGATTTTTAAGACCCAGCAAACGTTGAGGTATCACCGAAACTCAGGTTGCCTTTGTCAGATCATTAAGTACAGCACACACGGGGCGTTTTATTGTTGATGATGAAGCGGCAGATTTTGTCTCATTCGGTTCGGCCGTTTGGTCGGTCAAGGCTTTAACCTGTACCGTACAACCATGGGTTAATCTGACCATAAATCGGTTTCAGTCAGTCTATACTGTACTATTCATATTAGAACCCGGAGAGAGAGAGAGAGAGAGAGAGAGAGAGAGAGAGAGAGAGAGAGAGAGAGAGAGAGAGAGAGAGAGAGAGAGAGTGCTAGTTCACGAGTAACATCGACACGTTTTCTTATTCATACGATGCGAGAGTATTCAAGGATATGAAAAGAGAATAGCAATGTGAGTGCGCGCGTGTGCGTGTGCGTGCGTGTGTGTGTGTGTGTGTGTGTGTGTGTGTGTGTGTGTGTGTGTGCGCGCACTTGTGTGTTGTGTGTGTATGTGTGCGTGCGTGCGTGTGCGCGCTTGTGTGTGTGTGTGTGTGTGTGTGTGTGTGTGTGTGTGTGTGTGTGCCCGTGCCCGTGGCGTGGAGGAAGGGTGACAGATTTACTTGCCGCAGGCAGAAGCTCACCGGCCGATTGGAAGTCAGGCGACAGAGGCCGATATATTGGAAGTCAGGCGACAGAGGCCGATATATTGGAAGTCAGGCGACAGAGGCCGATATATTGGAAGTCAGGCGACAGAGGCCGATATATTGGGAGGCAGAAGGACGATTGTCAGTCAGACATACATAAATCATAAACCGTTTACAGTTGTCATCATCAACAGTTGAATCTTAATGCACACCGATTGCACTTCAAAACAGCTTGAGGAGGAGATGGAAAAGGAAAGGAGAGAGAGAGAGAGAGAGAGAGAGAGAGAGAGAGAGAGAGAGAGAGAGAGAGAGAGAGAGAGAGAGAGAGGAGGGGGGGGGGGGGGGGAGAGATAATTTGTTCACCATCAAGTGTGTAAATTATAACTGTTAAGTACTGATGGTGAAAAGACAACAGTTCTCTTACTCTTAAAAGCACGTGTTTGCATCTCCAGTAGCAAAACCGGAAGTAGCGGCTCAGCAGCTGCAGTTGCAGCAAGTGTAATACAAGTAGCAGTAGCAGTGTAGTAGAAGTAGTAGTAGCAACAGCAGCAACAGCAGCAGCAGCGGTAGCAGTTGTTGTAATAGAAGCTGCATCAATGGAGTGGCTGTAACAAGACCATGTTACTAGACACTTGGACACGCACACACGAAAAACAGACATGACAACCAAAGAGTGCACGCTGTGCTGGTGTGACCAGTTCTGATCCGATGGGAGATAAAGGCCACACGCCACAATTAGGATATTGCACCAAATCACTGGATAACCTATGTAAGCGTTTTGCAGCGTAGCTTACGTTTGAGCCAGTATTTGACATTAAACTGATAATGGATCAAAGAACAAACTCCCACCAATCATTTCACTGGTTTTCTCGGATTTCCACCGATGATATCATTCACAATCTTCAAGTACATGATCTTCCCCTTAGCTGACAATGCTATGTCAGGCCATTGCACTCACCCGTGACACTTATCTTTGCGTCAGGCGGTCTTCCCCAAATAGTCCCACTCCTTTGATTTCAATTTGTCTGCTTGGAACCACCTGGCTTGTTTCTTGATGGCCATTTGAAAGAAAACGAGAGAATTAGATTTCAGACACAGTATCCATTTTCAAAACAATCTTATTGCGCCAGTCTATAAATACTCGACTCCTTAAGCCAGGCCTCGGCGCATTAATTGTTGGTGTGCAGCCACAACGTGCAGCCCAGCACACCACTCCTCTGCCCAGTCCACCGTGCGGGCCAGTAGGTTGAGGTGATAGTGGTCACCACAACAGCTGTCCTCAACGTCAAACGGACATTGTGGCTGTGGCTGCGCGAACCAAGAAACACTAGAAGTGAAAGAGCATCCTTCTGCCTCTTACCTGGAATGACGTTTTTGTTTGTTTCTGTTTGTGTTTTTGTTTATTGTTTTTACTCCAAAAACCCGGAAACTCTCTCAGGCTCTGCAGCAAAGACACAGATCGAAAAAGATGGCTGAGCCGTTATAACAGCAGCAGTAGGCTACGTGCAGGGATGATGAGAGTAGGCTGAAGGAAACCGTTAAATAAACAAATAAAAGGAAACACGAATAGATACATAAAAATATGATAAATGAGTTTTTAAACAATCCAGTGAGAGAAAGCAAACTTTA
>JADBJO010002181.1:200000-202500 GCA_016801955.1 Conus betulinus
TCAGACACACACACACACACACACACCCTCTCTCCTTTCTGCTGTTTGTTCAGGAGCCAAGGGGAAGTCCACGCACAGCACGCGGCCAGCACCAAGGTCAGCGGGAGGTCACCGCGCTGGACGGACCGCGGCGCGAGCCAGCGGAACCACAGCCGGCTGAACAGTCGGTGACCCGAGCCAACACACTCCAGGTAAATCACAGACAGAGCGCACGTGCCTTTGATCATCGTCACACCGAAAGTCATCTAGCATGACGGGGGCGCCAGTCTACCCGATCCCCCCTACCCCTCCCACACCTCCTCGCCCACACTCTTCATCGCCCTGACTCCACCTTGGTTACCGGTTCTTCGGGAAAAAAAAAAACAAAAACAAAAGACACCCCGAGGGCTGGCTACGGTGAACTACGTTGTGTGTTGGTCGGCGTAAGAAGTGGCTTCTTCTGGCAGCACGTGCGGCACGGTTGAGACGGCGGTTTGGCGTCGTCTTCTGCGCAGTGGCTTATACTCGTGAATGTAGTCTACTGTCAGGCCAGTCTTTACGACTGAAAAAAAAAAAACAGTGGCGTCGACTTCATCGGTGAACCAGGGATATCGTTCGCTGAGTGGCAGTTAAAACACCGTGACCGAAGATTCAGGTTTTAGGTACTGTGCACGTGAACAGAGTGAAAATAGTGTGTGTGTAAAATGGTGTCGGCGAAAGAATTCCTGTCGAAAGTTAGAACACATAAGTGCTATACCGACTTCAAAAATACGGTAAAGGAAGTACAAGTCAATATTGATCAAACTTGCTGGCATGTTCTGTTCGTAGAGATTCGTGAAAAGTGCGACTTGCCACAGAGCTGAGCTACGCGGATGTTTTCTCTGGGAAAAAAAAAAGAACAACGATATTGACTGCAGTACACTTTCAAACAGGGAACAACGAAAACAATTAGAGAAAAAAAATCATGGTCTAAAAGATTCAGCCATAAAATCGTATTTTTCAAACTCTTGTGTATTGAGGAAATCGTGCGATGGTGAAACACATTCTTGTAAAGTTGTCTGAATTCATGCCCCTTCATTAGAAGCATGATCAAAACAAAAATGGGTAAATAGGTAGAAAGGACACTGTCACAGTGGTGAAAATAATTTTAACAGTTAACAGAAGAAAAAATAATAAATGTGTGTGGTTTAAAACAAAGTTGCCATGTAAAATGAATTATGAAGAGAAAATGAAAATGATGTGACAGTAAGTGTTTCCATGTCACGCTGTGTTGAAATTACAGATGGGTGGATACAAAAGCACACAAATAACTGCAAGATGAACTGACAAGGAAGAACTTTTTCAGTATAACTACCAAGCCCATAATGGATAGGAGGAATGCGCAGACAATGCAGGTTGTTCTAGTTTCGGACTCTTAAGCATTTCGTTATTTGCCAAAACACATAATACTTTTTTTGAAACTTTTTTTTTTAATTGAGCTTATCTTCAGGCAACAGTTTTTGTAACTGAGGTGTTGAAATGACGTTTTTTTTTTTCTTTCTTCGTGTTTCTTTTTAAATACTTAATGACTTTTCCTGTTCTCTTTCTCTCGTCAGGGATGATCGCTGATTAACCCAGCGGGCTGCTATTACTCATTCCTTCACATTTAAGTCGGCATGATTGTGACTGTTAAGCGTAAGCTCTTCGGTTCCTCCCCAGTGTTGAAACGGTAGTAGAATGGAGACGACGAGTAGCGTATGGTGATTCAATGCCGAAAGGAAAACCAACAATGATTTGAGAAGAGGATTGACTCTGACGTCACACCGCCTTCGGTCTGCGAACGACTGTTCCCACAGGACCCCGTGCCAGCAGGCTGTCAGTCTCCATCTCAGATGACAGGAGAGAGCGAAGAGAGAGAGAGAGAGAGAGAGAGAGAGAGAGAGAGAGAGAAAGGTGGTCGTGCCCATCAGTTCAGCGTTCGTTTGGCCTTCATGGGCTTTCCAGTACTGCTTTGATTTTTAGGTAGTTTCATGTGGCAGGGATTGATTCTTACAAGCTTAAAAACCACGGCGTCAAACGAAGCCCTGCATAGCTTTTGACTGAGAGCAAGCTGCTGAGGTACCATCGCCCACACTGAATCCCATTCTTGTCTGATTGAACGCAGTCGAAATCGGAACGCTCCAGAGTGATTGAATAAGGATGAATTGTCGTGGACTGCTTTGAACACAAAACAAAACAAAACGAAAAACAAAACAAAACAAAACTACAACAACGACAACAACAACAACAAAAGAACCAAAGCAAATCTGACACATGTCTGTTTGACCATGAATGAGCCACGCTTGGCGATCGTGTTCTACTGCTGAGAGTTCATTTCAAAGGTTTTTCTTCAACGTTGGTGGAGTCTGTATATGTGGAGGGGCAAAACTCCCCCCCCAAAAAACAACAACAACAACACACAACACAACAACAACAACAACCCGGCCCCGAAACGGACGATCTGGTGTGTGTCCTGCTCGTTCATTTTTGTGATAAATTTTGG
>JADBJO010002181.1:225000-227500 GCA_016801955.1 Conus betulinus
GAGAAACCTTCCCAGCAAAAAAAGGGAAAGGACAATGACAGGCAGAGAAACCTTCCCAGCAAAAAGGGAAAGGACAATGACAGGCAGAGAAACCTTCCCAGCAGAAAGGGAAAGGACAATGATAGGCAGAGAAACCTTCCCAGCAGAAAGGGAAAGGACAATGATAGGCAGAGAAACCTTCCCCAGCAGAAAGGGAAAGGACAATGATAGGCAGAGAAACCTTCCCAGCAAAAAAGGGAAAGGACAATGATAGGCAGAGAAACCTTCCCAGCAAAAAGGGAAAGGACAATGATAGGCAGAGAGAAACCTTCCCAGCAGAAAGGAAAGGACAATGACAGGCAGAGAAAACTTCCCAGGAGAAAGGGAAAGGACAATGACAGGCAGAGAAACCTTCCCAGGAGAAAGACAAAGGGGGATAACTTGCAGAGATAACCTTCCAAGCAGGAAAATGGAAAATGACCAGCAGAGATAACCATACTATGAGAAAAGGGAAAGGGGAATAATTAGTATAGAAAACCGTTCCCGCAGAAATGGAAAGGGGGGAATAATTAGCAAAGATAACCTTCCGAGCAGAAAGGGAAAGGGGATGATCAGCAGAGATGACTTTCCAGAAAAAAAAAGGGAAAGGAGACTGATCAACAGAGATAACTTCCCAGGAGAAAGGGGGAAAGTGAATGATCGGCTGGGAGAACCATCCACGGAGAGTAGAGATGGACGAAAGGGGGTGGAGGGGAAGAGAGGTTGGAGGGATGGGTGGAGGGGTGGGGTAACAATCCCAGGAGATCGGAGGAGGGGGAATAGAAGGCAGGGGTAGCCAAGAGATCCGTGTTAACTGAAACGTGAACAGCAGGAGAAAAAACAAAAACCAAAAAAAAAAAAAACAACAAAGCAAAAACTCCTGACCAAGGTAAACCCACAACACGGCTAATCCGGACCGACGTCACGGGAGAAATTGCGTTACATCTGTTTGGCAGTGAAAAGGGCGATCCAACAGATAGCACGAAACGCGTTTGGAAACCTTTAAGGGATTTCAGCGCGTTTCTCTCTAAACATCATAGTACTGTTTAAGACAACCCGGTGGTTAGGGCGCTGGAACTTTGGGGGTCTTGGGTTACAGTCCTGATATTACCTGACAGGGGGTTAGAGCAAAGTTGGATGTTTCGGGTCTTCCAGGTAGGATCTGGTTGGGCTAACCTCCTCCCTTTCCTCGAACGCGCCCCCCCCCCCCTCCCTACCTCCCCTCCCTCCGCTATGCCTCCGCTCACTAACCATTCCAGTTGTCTGTTTACGTGATCAGTTAACGGTAAGCCGCATCGCCGCTCAGAGGATTGTGGCAACAGAAATTACCCGGTAGGCACAAGATTACGTGGAGATGAGCTGGGCGCACAGCCAGGCATTTCTTTCCTTCCGGCGCTGCTCACGGGGAGGTGTGTGGTGGTGGCCACTTTGACAGCAACATGGCCGCTCAGCAACATGGCCACTCAGTAACATGGCCACTCAGACAACAACATGGCTCGTGGTAGGAGGTATGGTGATGGCCTCAGGACAGCAACATGGCCACTCAGACAGCAACATGGACACTCGGACAGCAACATGGCCACTCGGACAGCAACATAATAATAATAATAATGAATACTTATATAGCGCCTATTCTCGGCTGGAGACCAAGCTCTAAGCGCTTTACAATCCACACTCGTTTACACAACGGGCTGCCTACCTGGGTAGTGCCGACTGAAGAGCTGCCAGCTGGCGCTTCAGTCAGTCGTTTCCCGTGTCATCCAGTCAATATCGTTCAATATCGTTCACTTGATTTCCTAACTTCCTTCATTCTTTCAATTTCTCACGCAGGGTGTATGCTATGTGTAACGTGTCATCCATACCAACGGCCAAACTGGCCTTCTCTTCCGAAAGTTGGTGATGGGATTTTGCGTGTGCGCAAGATGCTGTGCGTGCGTTCACACACGGAACCTCGGTTTATAGTCTCATTCGAAGGACTGTATGGTGAATGGAGTTAGAACTAATGTTAACTCCGAGGGAAAAAATCCCCTGTACTGAAAAGGCCCGGCGGAGGAGATTCGAACCCGCACCCTTGGATTACGAGTCCGGCGCTCTACCAGCTGAGCTATTCCGGCCACTCAGACAGCAACACGGCCACTCAAGACAGCAGCGTGGCCACTCAGACAGCAACATGGCCACTCAAGACAGCAGCGTGGTCACTCAGACAGCAACATGGTTCGGGGTGGAGGTGTGGTGGTGGCCACTGTGACAGCAACATGGCCACCCCGACAGCAACATGATCCAGGGTTGTTAGGCATGTCCTGGTGGGTCGTTTGAGCCAGAGGTGGGTCTCGGTTGAGGAAGAAGAGCCATAGTCTGCCATAGTTAAGGTCACCGAAATTCCGGTGGGTACAAGTGCGACAATGGAGGAGCAGACAGATGAGCTGTTCTACCTAAAACTTCAGTGGATACAAAATGGCACGTGAGAGAGGTGAACTGTTGT
>JADBJO010002181.1:230000-237500 GCA_016801955.1 Conus betulinus
GATGACGACAAAGAAGAAGAAGAAGAAGAAGAAGAAGAAGAAAGAAAAGGAAGTAGATGAAGATGCTTTGCAAGACGCATCGACAGTTCATTTTTATTTGCCTGCCTGTTTTACGCCTCAGCCCGTCTCCCACATAGAATTCTCCTCAATACTCTCTTGTGGGACTTGTCAAACTGAAAACCCGCGTGCGGTGGGCGCCTCCCCTCCGTCCCTCCCCCGCAGTTCCCACCCCCACCCTTTATACCATACGTAAAAGACCCCGGCGCAACAACTGCCGTAAGTTCTATCGTTCCAGTCTCATCAAGTAAGCGTACAGAGAATGTGGTGTACGACACAAATCATCACCTTGAAATATGATAGCCAAAGTGTGTGCAGGATGAAAAAGAAAAGTAATGAGTAAATTACCAACAGTTGCAGGATAGAGACCGGTTGGGATGAAGGCTCAAGCAGTGAATTCGGGAGATGCCGTGACTACGGATACCCAACGCATTGGGTCAGTCTTGGTCGGCTATACCTATACTGTATTTAGTGCCACAACGTCAATTTATATGTGTATTTGTGTGTATATTAACGTATCCGAGCATGTGTTCGGGTATGGGGATATGTATGCATGTGGACGAGTATATGAAATTCTGTAGTAAAATGCATTGTGTTAGGTTAGTAGATATTGCGAAGGAAAAGGGGATAAAACAAAAGGCGAACGCGACGCCCACTAGGCGTAACTTTTCTTTTTCCTCACAACAAATATCACACGTAGAAAACTTCCTTGACCTGAAAATGATACAACAGCGCGCTGCAGTCTCTTATAGGGCAAAATGTGAATGTATTGAAGCGCAATATGATACAAAAAGTACAATATATGATACAATACAGTGCCATATAAAATTGTTGCTCTCTGTCTGTGTCTCTGACTGTCTGCCTGTCTGCCTGCCTGTCTGCCTGTTTGTCTGTCTGTCTGTCTGTCTGAAGTGTAGTGTAGTATCGTGTAGAGTGCGTGCGTAAGAGCAGGCGCACGCGCGCGTGCGTGTGTCATTTAGTGTAGTGTAGTGTAGTGTTGTGTAGCGTTTGTGTATGTGTGTGTGTGTGTGTGTATGTGTGTGTGTGTGTGTGTGTGTGTGTGTGTGTGTGTGTGTGTGTGTGTGTGTGTGTGTGTGTGTGTGTGTTGTGCGCGCGCGCGCGTGTGTGTGTGTTGAGTTGTATGTGCATGTGTGTGTGCGTGAGAGCGCGCGCTTGCGTGTGTGTGTATACGTTGTCCTTTTCCCCAAGTGTAAAACGCATTGCTAATGCCTTTTTTGTGTTGTGTGTGTTGTTTTTCTTTGACAAATTGATGATGGTTGTTTTAAAAGATGGCATCATGTTGATAATTAATCTACGAGAAAGAACCTGCGTGTTTGTTCGAGCGAGTTCTTTTCTGCTGGGCGTGCATGAACGACTGGAAATTGCGTGTGTGTGTGTGTGTGTGTGTGTGTGCGTGCGTGCGTGCGTGCGTGCGTGCGTGCGTGCGTGCGTGCGTGCGTGCGTGCGTGCGTGCGTGCGTGCGTGCGTGCGTGCGTGTTGTCCTTTTCCCGAAGTGTAACACACTTTGCTTGTGCCTTTTTCTTTTGATGATGGTATTGTTTTGTTTTACACGTTTACACGTGGCACCATGGGCATAATTTATCTGCTATAAAAGTGGGTGTATGTGTGCTTTTGAGTGCATGCCAGCGTGCACATGCATGGGCGAATGTGTGTGTGTGTCTGTGTGTCTGTGCGTGCGCCCGCGTGCGCGCGCGTGTATGTGTGTACAGATGTATAACTTTGACAGAGAACGCAACAGCCTTGTTATTTGAACATGTAACAAGCCTTTTTATCATTTTGCAACGTACATAGGAAACTGACGGCCGTGCAAAAAGCAACACGTTTGTAAAAATCATAAAACGGTGCTTTTGCTTGCTTGCCTGTACGTGTTCGTCTGTTCTTACTTACGAATCCAAACTTAAAGCTGGCGTAGGTGTGTAACACTAGATTTGGGAGGACGGGGGTTAAGATGAAGGGGATTGAGGGGGGCGCCTCTTTACAATTCAAACCTGCCCTAGCGCTAAGCAAAAAGCCTATGGGGTTGAAAACGCATGAAATATTAGGTCTGATTTTGTTCTTCCAATCAAAGCCCAAACCTTTTAAAACTAGGAGTACAACTTTGCGAAGTCACACCTGAAGTGGTGGTTTTCATTCGGCAGCTGGACAGCCCAGGATTTAAACCTAGGCTCACTTCCGCTTCCGGGGGCTGGCCGGGCCTTGAACAACACGGGGCTTGATCCTACCCTCCCATAAATCACACAGGATGGTCATTCCATCGGGCATCTTACAATCCCCACCGCGAGGCTAGGCTAAGCCCCTTCCCGTTGTCATTGCTCTCGCACTTCACACCCGATGAGACCAAGACCTTACGCATTCTGTTCAGATTGGATTACCGATAAGTTACTCTTCGCTTGCTGCTCAGACCTCACCAGAAAGTTCAGAAATTACCGTCGATCTCGTCTCTAAAGCGCGTAAATCTCGGCTCTGTATAGACACCTCTCCCGAAGAACTGCATTGGCTTCCTGCTGAACGAAGAATACTTGCAAAGGTTTCTGTATCTGCTTCTGTGTGATTCCTGAAACTCCCCAGTGCCTTAGTCAGCTTTGGAACATGCACGTCTTCTTCAGGCATCTGCGCTCTGCTGATATAAGAGGATTTTTCTAAGAGTTCGGTAAGGAGCGACGGGGTTTCTTTCTTTAACAGTTCGAACTTGAATTTTTTTTTTGGCAGTCTCACTTGATCTCTCTCGTCCTTGAAACAAATCTTAAAACATGTCTTTTCAAGAACTCTTTCACATGATGAGCCCCATTCCACGCTTCTGTATTTTTGTTTCATTTCTTGTCTTGTGTGTGTGTGTGTGTGTGTGTGTGTGTGTGTGTGTGTGTGTGTGTGTGTGTGTGTGTTGCTTGCGTGCGTGCGTACGTGCGTGCGTGCGTACGTGCTTAAGCACGTGGAGGGAGGATGGAGTGGGATGGTGATGAAGGGTCTGTGTATTGGGGGCAGAGAAAAGAGTCAAGATAGGCGGTACGTGCAGCTGCAAGTCTCAGTGCAAATGATGAGAAGGCACTGGTTTTGTGCAGTGTTTAGAGGCGTTAGAAGGCGCTGTAAAAACATCCCTCGCTGATGATGATGATGATGATGATGATGATGATGATGACGACATTCATCATTATCATTGCGCCTGCGAGAGGCGAAACATTCTCAGATCCGATTAGTTCAACATTTTTCACGTTGGGGTAACTAGAAATGGAAAAGTGCCTTCCGACAAAACTGCTTTGATAAGCTGACTGGTTTTCCAGACACACTGAGAGCTCAACACATTCCGTGTCCAGCATGAGCTGCCGCAGCAGAGCTGACTCATCATGTTCGGCTTTGAAAACGGTAGCGAACGTGGTTGTCTTAAGTTAGTCAGTACTGTCGTTACTTCATACGACATTCAACGTTCGTGTGACAAAGAACGTTATCCTCAAAAACGGAAGCAGAGGTGCATTAAACGTCGTGTTCATGTCACTGCAGAGACACATTTCTAATGACTATGTGTGCGGTCGTTGTCTGAGTCTGTAACGCAGACTTGCAGGATCGTGTTTTTTTTTTCGGTTTAGAAATTTGTTTCAATATCTGGAATTTCTCCAGTAGTAGAACGATTCGTGATATCAATCGAGGGAAACAGTATCATGTGTTCGGAGAGAAAAAATTGTCCAGTGTAATATCCCATAATCGATGAAGGCGAAAGGGACGCTGAATACGAATATTTCGTTGAGGGTGACTGCGTTTTTTACATCATGCCTTCACAACAAGAAAGAAAGAGCAACTAAACAAAGCTGTTAAAAAGGTCAGAAAACGAGACACCAAAAACGAAGAAGAACTAAACTGCCCCACAAAAAACGATTTCAAAACAATCGTTAAACAAAACATTAAACGAATGATATGACCTCAAGGACACAATCAGCGAGTGTGGACAATTCAAAAGACAGTACCAAAGGTGAATGAAAGAATGCTTGTGACAACACTGAAGGGTAGAGATTCTTTGTCAACTTTGGTTTCTGCCGGTTGTTTGATGTTGGTTTTAGAATGCCAGTGTAGTCGTTTAGAGTGAAGCTACCTAGCTTATTTTCGTTCATCTCAATGGTATTGTTCTCTTTGAGTTTGCCTGCGTGGCTAACTGATCGTTGAACTTTGTTTGTTTGTTTGTTTGTTTTTATACCAGCCTTGTTCAGCAGCAATAGATTTGAAACATCTGGTTACTGGAATGCTGGCTGAAAGTACAAGAATGTTATTACTTCAAATCCACCGTCGAGAGACGTCAAGGTGGACTACTACAAATGATTCAGCAAAGAGCAGAGTGAAAGGGGGAGAGAGATAATTTAAGAGTTACGGATGGTGGTAAAACTAAAAAAAAAAGAGAAAGGCAGCGGGGAGGAGTGGAGAGGTGGAGGGGGGGGGGGGGGGGGGGGTGATGAGTGTGTGTATGGGTGTGTGTGTGTGTGTGTGTGTGTGTGTGTGTGTGTGTGTGTGTGTGTGTGTGTGTGCGCGCGCGCGCGCGCGCAGAATCTGATTATACTATTAACGGAGATGAACAGAAATTTGAAAACATTTTTTTCAACTTGCTTCTTCAGGAGAGGGGATGTTGAACGACCTCACTTTATAAACAGTTGCCTTTTGGGTTTTTTTTTTTACTAGGACGGGTGTGAAATTTCAGTATCTACATTATCTTTTTTTCTGAATAATTTTGGCAGCACTTTTCTTCGTTAATGAAGCATGTTCTTGTCTTGTTCATTCTTGTCTTGAATGTCTTTGTCCTTGTAAAGCGAAAGGGCTTATGATCATAAGACAGTCAGTACATATCTTTTTACCAAAACGCATAATCCCCACCACCACCACCCTCCCATACCCCACCCGCCATCCCTCTACCTCTTCCGAACTCCATTGACACCCGCTTGGCAAAAATTATAGAGGGCTTCATTGTGACACCACGACCTCTCAGCTGATAGACAGGCGGAGATGGGAACTATTACATCGTCAATCACCCCGACCACGATGTCAACACAGTTGTTTTCTTAACGTCACTTGGGAGAGTGGAAAGGGAGAGGGGTACTCATAATTCTACCACCTCTGAAGGGAGGAAATGAATGAGTTTAGGGCAGACTACCTTCGCCGGTCGTGTATTTTTTTTCAGGGCTCTTAGGATGCACAGTGTTTTACCCACATGTGTTAGGTAACAGGCTTTGTTTTATATTCTGTTTTAATGCAACTTTTGAGCATTGTTGGAGTATTGACCCAATCACACACCTACAGTGATTGTTTTCGTATAGTAGAATTCCGAATAGATGTTTGTTGACTCTCTACATGGTTGGGAACGATGAACATTCAGAAGATAAATTCGATCATCTGTCGGGAAAATCTTAATTCTTCAATTGTTAGAAATGACAAAGTTGATATTCTGCTGTAATAAATGAAAGAAAATCCCGTGGAAGGAAAGTTGTCCTTGAAAAGATGTGGGAAAAGATCAGGGAGATAACTCTGAATATCAGAGAGAAAAAAAGATTATGCCAGTTCAAGTATGTCTTACTTTTCTTGAGCAGTATTATAGGATTGATCCCGTTGATTACGCTAAATGTAAAAAGAAATAATTGCCCAGGAACAAGAAAACAAAAGAAGTTGCACTTGTGTTTAAAATTCAGAAAATGTAATGCCACAGAATGTAAAAAAAAAAGAAACACTTGCAGAGGAACAAGGAAACAAAAAAAAGTTGCACATGCATTTAAAAATCAAAAGCAGATTGCCTCAGACTGTGTTGATCTATGTCCTTTTCCATTATAAGCTCTAGTCTTGGAGACCGTTCAACAAAGTCAGACCAGAAGGTGAAAGTGAATTCTAAACATACTGTGGTTTCTGCTGCATTGTCAGGTTCGATTTTGTGAGAAGAACGAAAAAAAAAAACAACAAACAATTGAAGAAAAAAAAACCAGTAAGAGAAGCTGAAAGGAAGGCAGTGCAGAAAGAAAGGAACAATGAGGAAAAGGAGGAAAAGAAGGACAGCGTGAAAATGAAGAAAGAAAAAAAAAGTAAAATGGGAACAACTTGAAACTGCACACAACTTTTTTCTTACAAGGGCGATTCACCATTGACCTGCACCCGACACAACGAAAGGCATTTCATTCCGGATAGACTCGTCACCCTTGCTACCTTCGGCGTGATAGCTAGCTGAAGAAAAACAGCAAACAACAACCCCCCCCCCCCCCTACCCCCACCCACCTACCCCCGGCTCTTCCCTCACCTCCCAGTAATCATAAAGTACGTTCGTATGATTCGGAAGCTAGCAAACTTCTTACGAATGCAGCTGTGAAACCGAACGTAAACTTTAACATGAACACCGTGTGGACACGATGAAATATATCCTCTTGCTCCCCCATTCCCACCCCTCAAAACAGACGATTCCTGACCATGTCAAAACAATTTTGATCAGAGAGAAAAAAAATAATTATACGTAGCTTTAGTCGTGATACGTCTCATACGATTTCATCTCCATTTCTGACTCCCCGTGTGTTCCAAAGAGAGTCTGTGTAGTCACCCTCTCTCTGTTTCATTCTGTCTCTCTCGCTGTCTGTCTCTCTCTCTCTGTGTCTCTCCCTCTGTCTGTCTGTCTGTGTGTCTCTCTGCCTGTGTGTGTGTGTGTGTGTGTGTGTGTGTGTGTGTGTGTGTGTGTGTGTGTGTGTGTGTACTAAATTATGTGTATACTTTGTCATATTCATTGTCTATTTTCTGCTTCCTAACTGTTGGTCTATTTTCTACTTCCTAATTGTTGATACAATATCTTTCTATATGCCCCCACCCTCCCTTCCACTTCCCTTCTTCCCCCTCTCTTTTTTCATCTGTATTTTGTTACATCATTTGCATGATGGATGATTTTTTTTTTTTTTTTTTTTTTTTTTTTTTTTTTTTTTTTGCTTGTCCAAATTCTGCGCCACCCTCAGAGGCAGTGCACCCACGCCGCTCATTCCGACACCCCGTCCACAACCACAGCCCGGCTGGTCCCGCCGCAGCCCCGGCACCGGCAATCCACAGGGAGCAGTCAATGTCAAGTCGTCAAGAGGCAACCCACCGGAGGAGACACTGCACTGCTGCCGAGTCACTTCGGTGGTGTTCAGTGGCGCCTGTTCTGATCTAACATACGCAGGACGCCCACCTACTAAGCCCCCTACTGACGACAATAATTGCTTAGTCGCGGAGCCGGCGTGAGTGAGCTCTCCTCCGGAGGGCGCCACCACGTCCGTCCAACGACAGCCCCCATGGACTCGCCGATACCGGTGACCTCGACGGAACCAAACCAAGGCCACAGACGTGGAGAGGACATCGAAACTGAGGTCACCATGAGAGCAGGGCATGAAGGGCCACAGAACTTGAGACATTTTTTTTTTTTAATGCTGATCGATGAGAATGAGG
>JADBJO010002181.1:242500-245000 GCA_016801955.1 Conus betulinus
CAGAGTGTTAAGGGTTGTGTGTGTGTGTGTGTGTGTGTGTGTGTGTGTGTGTGTGTGCGCGCGCGCGCGCGCGCGTGCATGTGTGTATGTTGTTGGTCTTGGGTTTGTTTGTTTTTTGGTTAACTTGGTGTCTAAATTACTAAGCAGTATAAAATTTAATGAACTTAAACACTTTCACACCATAATTAGGAAAATAAACAAGTCTTACATGCAAGATGTTTTAACATGGATTCTTCAGAGCATAGCGCTGGGAAGGGCCATTCACATGAGGTGTTCAGCTCAGGAACATAGCCCGGTTTTAGACGCCATTGACCTCTAAATAGGAACTTTTTCAGGGCAGGTTAGTGATCAGAGGTTTGAATGAAACGCTTAATATTGTACAACTGAATCAACATCTTACACACCTTTGTATGTGAGAAAGGTGGGCCGTTTTCAAAACTCTCTTAATTTTACAACATACTATGAGTGTCCAAGAAGTCTTTCTTTTGACGTGGGCAGAAATACCACTTGGTGCTAATTTTTGTTGCCCTGTGGGTGCTTCTGTTCTGTGCAGTTCTATAAGAAAGTTCTCTACATGTTGAATGAGCGAAGGGAATCTTCAGTGAGTCTTAGCTTCACACGCCTGCCATTTTTGATGATAACTTGTCAGCTCTAGAGGTAGATGCGCGCCACATGTCCGTCAGAAACGCACTGCTTCTTTTGTCGTTCTGGCTTGTAAACAGGCCAACGTCTTTCAAACTAGCAGGTTCAGGCGTCTTTGCTGATTCAGGGAATGGATGGCCTCTGGTTGGCTGGGGAGTTGCACGGCCCTGGTCCTGTATGGGAGCCGCACAGATGGGGCCAGCGACAGCTGTGGAATGTGCAGGTATCATACCTGTGTTGGCCAGTCTGACACCACGGCCATCCCCCCCATGGCGCTCTCAGGCTGGACTTTATCAAGGACAGTGACACCACACTGTAACATGGAAACATCATATAGTCACTGTTTTCACTTAATATTGGAAGTATCAACAGCAAAAGCAGTTGGGTTTAATCTGTGTGACACGTAATTTTCTGTGTGTTTATTTAATCTGGCAACAAATTCAGTGATGGCTGAAATGCACAGCTGTTGAAGTATTGCACTGAGACAATAACTGTCAGGCTTCCATGCCGCGTTCATGTTGTTGATAGCATGCCAGGTTTCATTATCAGCATTTGTTACACATTCCCGCTGATTGAAATCATACAACAAACCGTCACGCAGAAAAGCTGTGAAGATCTGCCATTTCAGGCGTTGCTGAGCCAACACATGTTTCATCAGTGTTATGAGCTGGCGAGGGCTGAAGCAAGGGCATGCGACACTATATTCATAATGCTGACCATTCCAAAATACACCTCAGCACTTTCTGGAATTCTGGGTGTAGCCTATGGATAAATAAGCATCTTTGAGGTCAGCTAAACTCATGCAACAATTTGTCTGAAAGGGAATAAGATGGCGGTCAGTGTTTCCATTTCAAAATGGCTGTTGGCAATGTCGCTGTTTAAGCTGTTTTAAGTTATCGATCATCTTTTATGACCCATCTATCTTTTTCGTGTGAAAGATGGGTGAAATAAGTTCAACTTTCTCTTTTTTCACCTGCTGATATTAGTCCCTTTGATAGTTTTCGAATGTCATTGTTAATGATGGGGCTCTCACGTTCACTGAAAAGGAAATGTTTAGAATACAGGCTGCTCAAATTGTATGGATTTTTGGATTTTTGAGCCTTACACAAGATTCAGAATATCTGGATGTGAAGTAATTTCCAACCAATTCATAAATTCTATAATTTTGCTTGCGTGAAATATGGATGCTTCATACACAAGATGAGTAACACGCTTGGTACAAAACTACATTTGTCACCAACCTCTGCAGCTGAGAGTTGGTGAACCTGAACATCTCTCTCTGCTTTCTCTGATGTAAAACTGCTTCTGCTTATGTCCTCTGGATGGTCCGTTCATGTGTTTGGGGTATGGGTAGCTCTATTGTCCTGAAAACGTTTCGCTCCGTCATCAAAACTCACTGGTTTCTTGCAAAATGTCACTTGCCTGGTGCAGAAGTAGCTCCCAGTCTGTCCATCTCTTGCTAGCCGTTCAAAGTGTTTGGCAAGTCGTCTCCGACAAGCGTGTGACTAGAACAGATTCATCACAGATCTTTGCGATGCTTTTCTTTATGTTTACGAACGATTGTCAGCTCATCTACGAATGGAGGGTTCGACGCTCCTGGCTCGCACGACTCGAGAGATCAGCTGCATCAGTGCATTGTTTGTATTTCTTCTGCGCACATGATATGTATCTCAGCAGACAACAAGAATTTTGCAGCCTGCGTCACTGCAGTGATGTCTTTGGTGAGAGACCGTTGGATGTGTGACAATGTACAGTCTGAATTCCATGCACGCGCATCAAGTCTGTAACTCCCGATTCACACTTAGAACGATCGTGTCGGGGCAATTTACGGGTCTGTGGTACGTCTCAGGTCGTTTCT
>JADBJO010002181.1:250000-252500 GCA_016801955.1 Conus betulinus
CCCCCCCCCCCCCCCCCCCCCCCCCCCCCCCCCCCCCCCCCCCCCCCCAATTTCGGGGTGAACATTGACAGCTTATATTATCGCGCTTACAAGAAGTCGTTTTCGTTACAGAGCCTGACCTGGGAAAAAAAAATGTTCTTGATGTTGCCATGTCGTCTTCGTCTTCTTCTTACCCCTCTCTACGCTTTGCTTCTCATCCTCCTCTCCTCCTTCTGTAGCTTAAAAGATTCTTCTGCTTCTTAATTTTACGAAATCTTTTTTTTTTTTTTTTTTTTTTTTTAACTGTCTTTCTTTCTTGGTTTTTCTTCTCCTTGCTTCTTTGCTTCTTCTCCTTTCTCCTCCTCCTCCTCCTCCTCCTCCTCCTCCTCCTCCTCCACACCACCTTCTTCTTCTTTCTCCTCCTCCTCCTCCTCCTCCTTCTTCTTCATCTTCTACTCTCCTCCTCCTCCTCCTCCTCCTCCTCCTCCTCCTCCTCCTCCCTCCTCTTCCTCCTCCTCCTCCTTCTTCTTCTTCTTCAACCTCCTCTTCCTCCTCTTCCTTCTTCTCCTCCTCCACTTCTCACTTCTTCTACTTTTTTCTCTCCGTTTTCTTTTTCTTTTCGTCTTATTCTCCTCGCTCTGCTCTCCTTTGAATTTTTCTGCATATCATTGACGGGACTGAAGGCACTGAGGACAGCTTGATCCCATGTTTTCTCTTTTTTCACAACAGGGCAGGGGATCGGAGAAGAGAAGAAGGTGGGAGAGCTGGGGGGTGGGTGGGTACGAAGTGTGGGGTGTGTGTGGAAGGGACAGAGTGGGGAGGGGGGTGGCGGGTAACCAGAAAGGTAAGAGGAATGGGGGGGGGCGGGGGGGGGGGGGGGGGGGGGGGGGGGGAGAAGATGGATTCCTGTCTGTTTTAAATTCTATTGACAACACACAAAAAGCTTTTTGATGTGAATGGCTGTTGCTTTGCACATAATATTCATCCGGCTCTCTCTCTCTCTCTCTCTCTCTCTCTCTCTCTCTCTCTCTCTCTCTCTCTCTCTGTCCATCTGTCTGTCTGTCTCTCATTGTCTCTATGTCTGTCTTTGTCTTTCTCATTCTATCTGCCAGTCTGTCTCTCTCTCTCTCTCTCTCTCTCTCTCTTTATCTCTCTCTCTCTCTTTCTCTGTCTCTGTCACTCTCAGGTACATGGGAATCTCTCTCTCTTTTTCTCTCTCTCTCTCCTGTCTCTCTGTTTTTCTGTCTGTCTGTCTGTCTGTCTGTCTGTCTCTCTCTCTCTTTCTCTCTCTCTCTCTCTCTCTCTCTCTCTCTCTCTCTCTCTCTCTGTGTGGTACGTGAGAATTTCTCGGTCTGTCTGTCTCTGCTGCCTGTCTGCCTGTCTGTCTGTCTCTCTGTCTCTCTGTCTCTCTCTCTCTTTCTTTCTCTTTCTCTCTCCCCCCTCTCTCTTTCTCTATCTCTCTGTGTCTCCTACACCCCCCCCCGCTACCCCGGCGTGGGCATTCCCTGTCAAGTCAGTGCGATAAACAATCTTTCAGAAAAACAATGAAAATGCATTAAGAGAACTTGCGAGTTCCATTGCCCTCCCGATGGAAATGAGGCTGAAAAAAGAAAGAAAGAAAAGAAAAGAAAAAGGCAATGGAAATCATGATAGCGATGGGCATGAAAGTAGTTGAATGGTCCTGACTGTGGTGCTTGTAGTGAGTTGGCACGCGGGGGGGGGGGGGGGGGGGGGGGGGGGGGGGGGGGGGGGGGGGGGTATAAAGAGCAGTTGAGTTGTGTGTGTGTGTTTGAGGGGTATGGATGGGGAGGAGGAGGTTGATGTGGGCCAGAGGAGTGTATGCACCGAGCAGGGTGTATTCGTGCGTTGATGTTCGAAACAGTGTGTTAACCTGCGGGGAGACTTGCTCATAGTTGTTTGCATTGCCCGTCCTCCCCACTTCCCCTGCACTTCCCGCGCTCCTTCTCCTCCTTCCCCTCTACGCCAAGTCTTGTCAGTTAAAAAAGTGATAAAGGGTTACAAGTGTAGATGTTTGTACATGCTCTTGCACGTACTTTCCGGAAATTGCTTGCATTCCGACTCTGTTTTGTTACCCTCTGTCTTTGTCTGTCTGTCTGTCTGTCTCCCTCTCTCTCTCTCTCTCCCCCCCCCCTCCCCTCTCTCTATCTATTTCTCTTGTTAACAGAAAGAAAGAGAACAGCTCGTCGTCTTTTCCCCCTCCTCTCTCTTCCCTTTTCTCAGACGGCCTGCCCTTTATCCCATCTGTCCCTTTTGGCCTGCGTGTCATTCCACGTATTCCTAGACTAATTAACACAACACGAAATGTTCTCGCGCATTGTCAATAAAAACAATGTGAAATACACTGTTAGGAACAATTATTACATTCTTGTTATTGTCGTTATTGTTATCGATCAGTATTATATTATATATTACTCTATGTATGTTGTTGGTTGTGATGGTTGTTGGATGTTGCTTTGTTGTTGGTTATGCTAATGATGGCAGTAGATGATGACCGATGACG
>JADBJO010002181.1:257500-262500 GCA_016801955.1 Conus betulinus
GAACGTTGTGTATGGACTGTACTATAGAGTTATGATAGATGTGGCAATAAATCCAGAACGCTGTGTATGGATCGTAGAGCTATGACAAATGTGGCAATAAACCCAGAACGTCGTGTATGGACTACAGAGCTATGACAAATGTGGCAATAAACCCAGAACGTTGTGTGTGGACTACAGAGCTGTGACAAATGTGGCAAGAAACCCAGAACGTTGTGTATGGACTACAGAGCTGTGGCAATGTGGCAATAAACCCAGAACGTTGTCTATGGACTACAGAGCTGTGGCAATGTGGCAAGAATCCCAGAACGTTGTGTATGGACTACAAAGCTGTGACAAATGTGGCAATAAACCCAGAACGTTGTGTATGGACTACAGAGCTGTGACAAATGTGGCAATAAACCCAGAACGTTGTGTATGGACTACAGAGCTGTGGCAAATGTGGCTATAAACCCAGAACGTTGTGTATGGACTACAGAGCTGTGACAAATGTGGCAATAAACCCAGAACGTTGTGTCAGGACTACAGAGCTGTGGCAAATGTGGCAAGAATCCCAGAACGTTGTGTATGGACTACAAAGCTGTGACAAATGTGGCAATAAACCCAGAACGTTGTGTATGGACTACAGAGCTGTGACAAGGTGGCAATAAACCCAGAACGTTGTGTATGGACTACAGAGCTGTGGCAAATGTGGCTATAAACCCAGAACGTTGTGTATGGACTACAGAGCTGTGACAAATGTGGCAAGAAACCCAGAACGTTGTGTCAGGACTACAGAGATGTGGCAAATGTGGCTATAAACCCAGAACGTTGTCTATGGACTACAGAGCTGTGACAAATGTGCAAGAAACCCAGAACGTTGTGGATGGACTACAAAGCTGTAACAAATGTGGTAATAAACCCAGAACGTTGTGTATGGGCTTTGACAAATGTGGCAATAAACCCAGAACGTTGTGTATGGACTATAGAGCTGTGACAAATGTGGCAAGAAAACGAGAATGGAAAAAAAAATAGGCTGATCAGCACTGATCAGCACTGTGGGAGAACATGGCTGATCAGCACTGTGGAGAGAAATCGGCTGAAAATTGGCACCACTGATCACACACCACGGAGGGAAACCAGCCTCTCAGCAGTGTGGAGGAAAATTGGCTGATCAGCCCTGTGGACAGAAACTGGCTGATCAGCACTGAGGAGAGAAATTGGCTGATCAGCACTGAGGCGAGAAATCGGCTGATCAACCCTGTGGACAGAAATTTGCTGTAACCCTGTGGACAGAAATTGGCTGATAACCCTGTGGACAGAAATTGGCTGATAATCCTGTAGACAGAAATTGGCTGATCAGCCCTGTGGACAGAAATTGGCTGATAACCCTGTGGACAGAAATAGGCTGATAACCCTGTGGACAGAAATTGGCTCATCAGCCCTGAGGAGAGAAACCTGCAGATCAGCGATGTAGAGGAAGATTGGCTGATCAGAAACTGTGGATGGAAACTGGTTGTTTGAAACCAGAGGAGGGAAACTGGTTGTTTGAAACTAGAGGAGGGAAACTGTTGTTTGAAACCAGAGGAGGGAAATTGGTTGTTTGAAACCAGAGGAGGGAAACTGGTTGTTTGAAACCAGAGGAGGGAGGGAAACTGGTTGTTTGAAACCAGAGGAGGGAATTGGTTGTTTGAAACCAGAGTTCTTCACGATCAAGTGTCAGCTGCAAACCAGATCCCTGAACAGGACTTGGGGTCTAATTCTGGTGGCTAGTGGAACATACAATTTGATCCAAAGGCAATATAGGCTCGCGCTGAATTGTGATACACTACAGCCAAAATGGTCAAAATAACCCAGGATCTAGCCTCACGAACCGACATTCCTACTTGGTGTGTCAATTCAAATCCAGGCATTCTCCTTGAAACAGAAGAATCAGCGACCCGAAGTGATATAGCCACATGCGAAATGTAGACGTTGGAGTGAATAGACTACGACTTCTTTTGCATGGGAAATTTCGGGTAAGTCATTGGGCAGACATCGGAAAGTGGCTTGGGGGAGGGAGGGGAGGGGGAGTGAGGAGGGTGGTGAGTGGTAGATAAAGTGATTATGGAATTAGTCTTTAATGTTCGTGTCCGAATAAAGCATGAAAAGTTGCTATGTAGTTTCTGGAACAATGAGCAGGATGGGCGTTATAAAGCTCACAGCTTCCTTTGTAAAGCAGCTTACTAGCATTTTCAAGAACGGTTTATACTGTGAATTGTTTCAGTATGAAATCCTGACATGCAGTTGCCACTGCCTCGGTTTAAAGGAGGGTTCATGTGACATAAACGATTGAAGAAATACCTCCAATATAGGTCATGATGCCTTGGTTATGCGCCTTCTTCGGTAAACTTGTTATAATAATAATGACTCTTAATATCAGTGTTTCTAAAGAGTGAATTTGTAAATCAAATTATTGAGAACATCTGTGACAAATGCAAGTCATGCAGCAGTCTATTCGTTGCCTGCTCGGTACACGTGTGTGTGTGTGTGTGTGTGTGTGTGTGTGTGTGTGTGTGTGTGTGTGGTGTGTGTGTGTGTGTGTGTGTGTGTGTGTGTGTGTGTGTGTGTGTGTGTGTGTGTGCGTGCGTGCGTGGGTGCGTGCGTGCGTGCGTGCGCGGTGTGTGTGTGTGTGTGTGTGTGTGTGTGTGCGCGCGCGCGTGCGGGCGTGCGGGCGAGAGTGCGGGCGTGCGCCCATGATAATTATTTCTGACATATCTTGATGCTTGCTGAAACTTTTTTTTTTTTCGGTTTTTTCATTTCTAATCAAAACATATAGAGATTACAAATGCACATAAAGAGGACAGTGCGCCAAGTCATACGTACATTAGCATCATTTCTGTATAAACAGTTAATAGCATATGTCCAAAACAGTTTTTTTTTCAAGAGGAACAAAAACAAACAAACAAACAAACAAGATGTACATAGACACGTACATAAGTTTAGACAACAGGAAAAAAGTGGGGTAAAAAAAAAAAAGAGTGACATCATCTTTTGCGAGATTTAACAACTTACTGCTTCTCCTGTCCTTCCTCACTCTCTCCATTTCAGAGGGAGGTTGTGAAAGAAAGAAGACTGGGCATATGGAAATGTGTATTAGATCAAGATCTTAAAGAAGTGTTTTCTTAAAGAATCATTGGCCTGCAGTTGTTCCATGCAGCATGAAAATGGTTTAGATTGTTGTTGACTTTAGCATTAAACAATTCGATTTTATATCTATTGCTCAACGGACTCTGAAAAATTGAAGCATTTGGTCTACGTGTTTGATTTTGCACTTATACATATTTATTAAGTTTAGCTAGCATAATAATGAAATCAAAAACTGTCTCTGTTTTCACACGTTGATCTATTCGAAAAATAACGATGTCTCGTGTGATTTTGATGTTAGTTGTGTTTCGGCATTTTTCATTAAATAACGTTTTTCAACTTCTTTCCAAAAAGTTTGAGCGTGGCTGCACATCCATAAAAAGTGTTGGACCGACTCTCTCTCTTCGTTACAGAAAGTACAACTTGTGAAGGAGACCTCGGCGCCATGGTCTGTTTCGCCAGGAAACGGGAAAAGAAAGCAGAATATCGGGCCCCAAGTAAAAAGGGAACGTCTTCCAAGCTTCAACCTTGACACACTAATTCGTACAAAACAAACTTTTGTAGCTCTTTCCGAAGTTACCTAGCATCTTCCGAGCAAAACATATTGACCTAATTATGTAATTAGTTTATTGATTGTTTGAGTGATTGAAATAAAACGATTACCGGCGATGTAATCCCAAAGAGCCCCATCTATCCAATCGGCATCCTCTCCCAGTCCCCCTCCATTCTCATCATCCTCCCCATCCTCCCATCCCCGCGTATTCTTCTTTAGTTTCCTCCCTTTCCCCCTAACGAGAGGTTCCTACCGTGAAGTTTGTGGTTTGTGTGTTTTACCTGCTTTGTCTCTCAGTCTGTGTGCCCTTCGGGTGCACTCTCCAAGCACACACATTAGAAGTCCTCTCTCTCTAGCTCCCTTTATATATCTATCTGTCTTTCTATCTGTCTATCTGTCTAACTACCTATCTGTCTAACTACCTATCTATCTGTCTATCCAGGGATGTCTATCTATACAGAGGGATAGGTGTATCTGTGTGATTGTGTGTGGATAGGTGTATCTGTGTGTGTGTGTGTGTGTGTGTGTGTGTGTGTGTGTGTGTGTGTGTTACTTCAAGCCAAGACAGATTAGCAGAAGAGGCCATACCGGAAATAAGATAGCTGAAAACCGTTTCCTCGCCAACTCTCCTCCAGCTGCAGGCAATGGAGAACCAGCTAGACAGAAGAGCTTACCAGATTCCCAAGGCTGTCACTTCAGAACCGCTGAGCCACTTTTCGGTATTTAAGTATGATCTTCAGGATGATGCAACGAGAAGGAGAAAGAAACTAACCCCCCCCCCCCCCCCCCCCCCCCCCCCCCCCCCCCCCCCCCCCCACCACAGCATTCTTCTGGTGCCAGGCGGCGGCTGTAGCATTCTGACCGCTCTCCGTTCGGCTGCTGTGCCAATGAAACAGTATGATGATAATGAGAGCTGAGGACTCTGTGTGTGTGTGTGTGTGTGTGTGTGTGTGTGTGTGTGTGTGTGTGTGTGTGTGTGTGTGTGTGTGTGTGTGTGCGCTCGCGCGCGCTAATCAGAACGTGCGTTTAATGCGTCCGAGAAGGCGTATCACACGTCAAAAAAAAAAAAAAAAAGAAGAATTGTGGGTTCGGTCGGGGCTGCTTTTTTCCGATTGTACCCGATTTTTTTCCACAATTTTTCCGGATCTTTTCCGATCGTCCCCGATCTTACTTTGGGACCTTTTTTCGATTGTTTCCTCAACCTTTTCTTTCAGTTATTCCGATTGTTTTCGACTTTTTCCCATCCTTGTTGGATCTCCATTCCCCTTCTTCTCCCGCACATTTTTTTTTTTTTTTTTTTTGCCTTTTTTTTTCTTCTTTGATTTTTCTGTGACGTGTGACTATT
>JADBJO010002181.1:275000-277500 GCA_016801955.1 Conus betulinus
CGAAGGCTCAAAGCAAACTTGGAAGTGAATGAAGTAATGATACACAGAGACGTGGATGAAGGCATCTTAAAAAAAAAAGACCTAAAAGCAATTGATTTATGTAAACCTACTTAGTGATGATGATTATTCTAGACACACATTTCAGTGACTAAGCTGTCACAGGGTTCACGTGCATTGACTTACGGTACGGGGTGGCCGAAGAGGGACAACGTCTGTGTGCACTGTGTCCTGCAGGGAGGGATGTCATCACTGGAGGTGCTGTTTGTTTTTTCCTGGAGCTCAGCCTTCAGCCCATTGATCTTGGCAGTTAGTTTGAATGGACTGAGACGAGCCCATCATGGAATCTGCAGACCATTTTCACCTGATCTCCTTTTCACGTCATTCTTAAGTGGCAGTCCACAGACCTGTCGATGGAGTTGATGCAGGATGAGCGGTGATGTCGCCTGGTGACCCCCATCCTGCTGCTCTACAGTCAGCCTTCTCCTCCATCGTCCGGGTCTCACTGGCGGTAGAGTATCTCACACGAAAAGCTGTATACTCCGGTGCAGGACCAACAAGGATTTGCTGAGCAGTTGCCTGTCTCCAGTTTGACCATGCGCCAAGGGATGTTGAGAGTGTTGTCCGTGAGAGAGCTAATATGGAGAAAAAAAAAAAGAAATGAGGGGGTAAGGAAACATGAAGAATAAGAAAGGCCACTTTACGCCCTCCAGAGGGAGAGCTCACCTGGAGGGAGAGCTCACTCACACCGGCTTCGCGACTAAACAGTTATTGTTGTCAGTAGGTGGTGTCCTGCGTATGCTGGATCAGTACAGGTGCCACTGAACACCATCGAAGTCACTCTCGACAGCAGTGCAGTGTCGCCTCCGGTGGGTTTCCTCTTGATGACTCGACACTGACTGCTCCCTGTGGATTGCCGGTACAAACAATAAAGCCACCACACCACCTCTGCACTCCTCACCCCCCCCCCCCCCCCTCCGCCCGTTCAGTGCCCATTCCACCCCAGTCCCATCCCTGGACTCCCTGCTACCATCACACATGGTGAAAACAGCTGGACTTTGGTCACAGAGCGAGGAACACTGCCCCAGACGACTGGGCTGCTTCACAAAATTGGCACCCCCTCTCTCTCTCTCTCTCTCTCTCTCTCTCTCTCTCTCTCTCTCTCTCTCTCTCTCAAGACCATCTACAGCGAAATTATTTACGGTTTCCGGTTAGGTGGTCAGAATCTGCTTTCGCTCCAGTGTGCGAGAATGATGACTCCTGATTTGATGCCTGTTTGCTGGGATTTCTTAGAGCTGATGTCTGCCCCGAAAGTAAGATAACTGCTACTGTCACACAAAACTACATTCTTGGGTAGAATCACTCATGATGTAAAAAAAAAAAAAAAAAAAAAAAAAAAGTTCCATTTTCCTGATGAAAATGGCGATGTAGACCTATTTATATGAATACTTTTTCCAGTGCTTTGTAACGTATCTTGCCGTCTTATCGTCGGTCTCATGTGATAGAGAGCCTGTCCTAAACTGAGTGAACGTGTTTGAGAAAGTCAACAGCGCACAAATCAAAACATCAATTTTCCCCGAAGATGGAGTATGGCTGCCTTAATGGGCGGGATAAAAAAAAAAACGGTCATGCACACAAAACTCCACTCCCTTTGTTGGGTTGATGGGATTACTTGCCTATCGATATAGGGAATGTCCGCAGGAGTATCAGCCTGCGTACGCAGAAGAAGAAGAAAACAAAAACATCAATCACTGAACCTTACTGTTTAGAGAGCCTGGGAATGAAATCGCTGAGGCAAAGGATTCGTAAACATTTTCTATCTAATCTCTTACAACTCACAGACAACAGATATCTTGTGTGTTGTTGTAGATGAAGTCAATTTCAAACGAAAAAAAAAAAAACAATATTTATTCCTTTCGCCCCTTTTGTGGTATGGAGGAAATGTGGGTTTAAAGCAGTACCAGGAAAAGTGACAACAAACCAGCCAAAAATAAAACAACAATTGAACATGAACAAGAGGCGACGTCATCGTTGTACATCTCTGTCTCTTCACTACATGCATGTTGATATATGCATCGGACCACGTGAATCGCCGACCTGTGTACACTTCCGTGCAGATTTGTCATGGACCATGTTCGGAATTCAAGCAAGGGAGGTAATCAGTGTTAGAGTTCGCGTTCCGCGACGGTGACTTCGCCGTTTTCATGGGACAGATGAGATAACGTTGGTTAGCACACCCGAGGCAATATTGCCCCATCAGTCAGGTGAGCAGTTCAACCGCAAAGAGAGCACATCAAAACATGGGTGACACGGTGCGCCTAGAATGCAGTCAGTGATTGTTTTACTTTTCAGAAAAACAGACTTCAATTCCCGCCTGATTTGTTTTACTTTTCTTTAAATCTTTCTCGGAGCAGATATAATTTTCACGAACGAGCGAAATCTATCTGTCATTATCTTTTTGTAAATGTTTACCAGTATTGCGCTATATTTAGTTCGATGACGC
>JADBJO010002181.1:282500-295000 GCA_016801955.1 Conus betulinus
TGTATTGTTTGTTGTTCCGGGTTGTTTACATTGGGTGGGTTGGGGGGGGGGGGGTTGGTTAGTTTGGGGTTTCCACCTTTGGGTGGGGGGGGGTGTGGGGGGGGGGGTGGGGTTGGGGGGTGTTTACGTGTTTTTGGGTGGTTTGGGGTCTAGTTTTTGGGGTTGGGGTGTGGGGGGGTGTTGGGGTTTGGTGTGGCTGGGGGGTTGGGGGGTTCGGTTTGTTGGTTTGGTTGTGTTTTTTTGGGGGGGGGTTGGGGGGGGGGGGGGATGGGGGGTTTTAAGGGTTTTGGGGTGGGGGTTTGTGTTTGGGGGGTGGTGGGGTGTTAGGAGGTTTTTTAGGGTTTTTTTTTGTTGGGTTGGTTGGGGGTTGTGGTTTTGGGGGGGTTGGTGGTGGGGTTGTTTTTTGGGGTTTTGGGTGGGGGTTTTTTTGTTGTTTGGGGGTTGTTTTTGTTGTTGTTGGGGGGGGGTTGGTTGGGTTTTGTTTTTACGGGGGGTGGGTGGGGTTTCATTGGGGTTACTGGGGGGGGGTGGGGGGGGGTTGGTTTGGGGGTGTTTTGGAGGGTTGTTTGGGGGGGGGGGGGGGGAGGGGGGGGGTTGGGGGGTGTTTTTTTAGTTTTTTTGGGGGTTTTGGGGGGGGTGATTGGTGGTTTTTTTGGGTGTTGTTTGTTGTGTTGGGGGGGGTTACACAATTTTGCTTAGTGGGTTGGGGGTGGTGGGGTAGGTTGGTGGTTGGGGGGGGTTTGGGGGTGGTTTTTTGGGGGTTGGGGGGGTTTGGTTTGTGGGTTGGGTGTTTAGGGGTTGGTTTGGGGTGGGTGGGTTTTTGGTTTGGGTCGGGTGTTGGGGGGTGTTGTGGGGTATTTTGGGGGGTTGACCCCCCCACTTTAATGTGGGCAAGTTCGGTAGGGTGGGTGGGGGTGGTTTACTGGGGGGGGGTGGTTTTGGCGGGTTGGGGTTTGGGTTGTGTTATTTATTAGGTTTTTTGACCAATGGGGGGGTGGTTGACATCCAATGCTAAGATCTGGCTGATGGCTTTCCTCTAGCCTTGGATTCCAGGGGCAGGTCATTCAAAAATTAAAAGAAAAAAGGGACACAAGACAAGAAAGAAAAGAAAAAAAAAAAAGAAACAAAAAGTAAAAAAAAAAAAAGAAAAAACAATGAAGAAAAAAAAAAAAAAAAAGATTACGGCAGTTTTGAGGGATCTTACCCCTGGAGTGGACCGGAAAACTAATCAAGTAGTATTCGTCGTTTTGGGTTTCTTTTTGCTTTTTTTTTTTTTTTTTTTTTTTTTTACTTTTTGTCAGACCTCATAATATATAATATGTCCTGCAAGAGCTAACAAATCATCGCATACCGAAGACAGACCCGGGAAGCGGCCAACTTAAGCATACGTCTAAAGATAGACCCTGGAAGCGGCCAACAAGACATACTAAAGATAGACCCTGGAAGAGGGCAAAAAGGCATACTAAAGATAGACCCTGGAAGCGGGCCAACCTCGGCATGCTAAAGATAGACCCTGGAAGCGGCCAACTAGGCATACTAAAGATAGACGTTGAAGCGGCCAACTAGGCATACTAAAGATAGACCTTTTAAGCTGCAAACTAGGCATACTAAAGCTAGACCCTGGAAGCGGCCAACTAGGCATACTAAAGATAGACCCTGGAAAGCGGGCAACTAGGCATACTAAAGATAGACCCTGGAAGCGGGCAACTAGACATACTAAAGATAGACCCTGGAAGCGGGCAACTAGACATACTAAAGATAGACCCTGGAAGCGGGCAACTAGACATACTAAAAAATACCAGGCAGTCCCCTTCATTCTTCCGATCCTGTTACAAGCACGAAGTGTTAGAAAAAAAAAAATTTAATTAAAAAAAAAAAAAAAAAAACCTAGACACAGCAGCCGATATATAGTCTGGATGGACTACACACACTCTCACTACCTAGTCGCCGAGCAAAACCAAAAAAAAATTGAACAAAGAAATAAGTAAATGAAAATAAAATAAATAGATGGAAAAAAAATGAAGAATACATAGATAGATTGATAAATAAATAGATTGAATAAATAGATAAATAAATAGATAACAAGAAACAAAAATCAAACAAAACAAAGAAGGGAAAAATGAATAGAAAGCCGTAGTGTTCTAATTTTTAAGGACACAGGGGAAAACAACAACAGCAACAACAACAGTAACAACAACAACTAACGAGAGAGGGAGAGAGAAAACAGACTTGGTTGAACCAGCACGGGTGAACGTGTCCCAAAGGGGAGAGCACCCATGAAAAAACAGTAACAACATGAAAAATGGGGACAAGGTAGAGTCCGCGAGAGTGACAGAAAGAGAGGAAACTATTGGCGGAGAATTCCCAGCAGGTAGCCATACATTTCACTACTATGAAAACCCCCGACATTTGTACTCATCGGTACATGCCTGCATACATAGGTACAAACGTGTACATTAATGGAATACGAAACAAACACATTGATGCATTCTATCACTTTAACTACATTCCTATTGATCTACGAACATCTCAACGAACACACCTGCTTAAAACGTGCATTACATTACGTGTTCATGCAGGTAGAAAGACATGCACACACTCATGCAATAAACGACACATGCGTGTGTTTAAAAAAAAAGATGTTCATGTGTTTAAATTTTCACACACACACACACACACACACGCACACACACACACACACCCACACACACAGACCACACACAGGAGACACACACACACAGAGAGAGAGAGAGAGAGAGATCCGATACACATGCCACCTAACGAAATAAACGTTTCACTGCAAACATGCCAGCAGTGACATGTGTTGCCGGTTCCTGCTGTCTCTCACCAGCACATATACAGCAAAGAGCGCAGACGAGCTCAGCATTGCAAGACAGTGTAGTAGGCGAGCCAGGAATCCAAATTCCACACAGTCCGAGTTCACAGTGAGTTAGGGGACTGATTAACTAACATCAAGGGTCAGCCAGTTAAAACATTGGATGGTAAAGATTAATGGTACAGCCAGCTAGAAAAAAAAAAAAAAAAAAAATATAGGACCAAAAGAGGAAAACGCAAGAAAAACAAAAACAAAAACAACAACAACAACAACAAAAACAAACAAAAAGCCACCAAATAAAAAGCCAGGGAGAACAGAATGTGTGTGTGTGTGTGTGTGTGTGTGTGAGAGAGTGTGAGTGAGTGTGTGAGTGTGAGAGTGGGAGAGTGGAGAGAGACAGAGATGGGCTGAGAAGGAGAGATAACATGGCTTTCGTGCTAGAAAGACTGTCCGGACATTTTTCCATGAGGCGGCACGGTTATTTCTAGATTCATGTGTGTGCGTGCTAGTGTGTGTCCGGTGTGTGTGTGTGTGAGGTGTGTGTGTGTGTTTGTGATTGTGTGTGTGTGTGTGTGTGTGTGTGTGTGTGTGTGTGTGTGTGGTGTGTGTGTGTGTGTGTGTGTGTGTGTGTGTGTGTGTGTGTGTGTGTGCAAGTGCGCGCATGCGCATGCGTTCGTGCAAGCATAGGCCTACTCGTAAGAGTATTTTCGTGGTTACTTGTAAGAGTGCATAGGATTGATATTTCATCCAACCAGATTGTTGAGGCCAAAGACCCGTGAGGTGTAAATCAAATTTCCGACAGAACTAATTAATCCAAAGGCAAATCCTTTAGTTGAGGAAGCTCGTCAGTAGATGTAGCGCCCAGCAGCTTCGTCAGGTTATTCACCGTCACGAAAGGGAGAGGGGAGGGGGGAGGAGGAGAGGAAGGAGTGAGTGAAAAAGTTGAGATGGATAGGGGGGGAGGGGGGGAGGCAGGAGAAGAAGAGGAAGGTAGGGGTGGAGGGGATGGGGACAGGGCGGGTAAGTGCTCAATTCTTCGTGCATTTCTGTGCGTGACTGCTCGCTTTAATTTCCACACCATGCCTCAAGCCCTTGAACCAATCGATTCTAATTCGTGTGTTTCCATTACACAGAAAGACGAGTGGGTTCATTTTTTTTTTTTTTTTTTTTTTTTTTTTTTTTTAATCTAAAGTGACAATTATCGCTCTCGGCAGATGAACTGAAGGCGTGGTTCAAATAAATCTAACGCTCAAACACGTGACTTGGGCCGTCGGGGGGGGGGGGGGGGGGGGGGGGGGGGGGGGGGGGGGGGGGGGGAGGGGGGGGAGAAGGTGGGGTTGGGTAGAAGGTTGACAGGTCGTGTGTTGGTGAGAATGAATGCGTCAGATTTATTAAGAGCAGGACATAGCGTTTCTGTCTGCTTCTTCAAAGTCTGAAAAAAGAGATGGGGGAACAGAAAACATCCATTCTGTCCGCTTCTTCGAACTGTGGATACAGAGAAAACGTGGCGCGATTCTGTCTGCTTCTTGGAATTCTGGAGAACTTGCTGCCTCTTCCAGCTTTGAATAAATTGAAGAAAACATAACGATTATGCCGGCATCTTTCAATTTGTGAAGAAAGTGAAAACATAACGATCGTGTCGGCCTCTTTGCATTCTGAGTAAAGTTAAAACATGATTATCTGTCCGCCTCTTTCAATTCTGACTAAAAGTGAAAACTTAACAATCGGACAGCCTCTTGGAATTATGAATAAAGTGAAAAGATTACGATTTTTATATGCCTCTTGGGATTCTGCATAAAGAGAATGTATTGCTTTTAGCGAATTCTGAGTAACGAGAAAATAGAACAAAGTCTCTCTTCGAATTCTGTTTAAAGAGAACACTCAACGATTCTGCCTAATTCATCGAATTCCGGCTGATGAGAAAACATAGCAATTCTGCCTGCCTTGCTGACCTGTGACAACAATGAAAACGTCACCATTCTGTCTGTTTTGTTGAATGTGTGACTGAAATGAGAACATAACCATTCTGTCTGTTTTGTCGAATTGTAACTGAATGATAACATTAAAATTCTGTCTGTTTTGTCGAATTTTGACTGAATGAGAACATAACCATTCTGTCTGTTTTGTCGAATTGTGACTGAAATGACAACATAATGATTCAGTCTGTTTCTTCGATAATGGGGGAAACTTTACTCGTTGCTGATGCTTTCTGTCATATATAAACACATCTATCTATCTATCTATCTATCTATCTATCTATCTATCTGTCTGTCTGTGTGTGTGTGCGTGCGTGCGTGCGTGCGTGCGTGCGTGCGTGCGTGCGTGCGTGTGTGTGTGTGTGTGTGTGTGTGTGCGAGCGCGCGCGCGCGTTTGTGTGTGATCAGTTCCTCATACGTTTTGTTCGACCCCTCTACCCTGCCCCCCATCCTCTTCGTCCCCTTACCCCTGTCCTTTGGTTTTTGAAAGGTTGATTATTCCTGTGACATACATCATTACCTCCACCAAAGATGTCATATTTTCACCCTGCGTCTGTTGGTTGCTTTGTCTGTCTGTCTGTCTGTCTGCCTGCCTGTCTGTCTGTGTGTCTGTCCGTCTGGCAGTAAGATGACGCCCCAACCGCGATTTTCAGGGACCTTGGTGGAAAAGGTGGAATGTAGCCCCAGGGACGGAACCTGTTAAACGTCACTGCCGATCCGGATCAGAGGGGGGAAGGCTGATCCAGGATCCGCTCCATCTTCGGCAGAGGGCTGCGTTCTCCCGACTGCCTTTTCTTCTTGACGTTTCGTTTGGTAGAAGGTGAGAGGGAAAAGGTTACAAGAACACACCGTGAGCAGACGCCAGACACCACAAGGTGAAAGTCATTCAGGGTCGGATCAGTGATATAAAAGAAGGGGGTGGATGAGTGTGGTGGTGGGGTGGTGGTGGGGGGGGGGGGGGGGGGCAGGGGGGGGGGGGGTTTCTCTTCATTCAAAGTGTTGTTTTAAGCGGGGAGTGAAGTGGTGGAGGTTGGAAACTCTCCTGTCCGAAAGTTTTTGATGGGTGTGTGTGTGTGTGTGTGGGGGGGGGGGGGGGGGGGGGGAGGCACTACTAATGTTTTACAGAAGGGGTGGGGATACTGCTCGCTCACAAAATACTGGACGAGAGTAGAGAAGGCGGAGGGGGTGGGGGGGTGGGGGGGGGGGGTGGGGGTGGGGGGGGCGGGGCATTCTCCACCCCCACCCCCCACGCCCCCTCCCAAAAGCAGGTCTGGCAGCACTCTGCGGACAGACCACTCAGCGTCATTTTCATTTTCGGCCAATGTGACGCAAAAAAAAAGCAAGGCGGCGTGTGACATTTTTGTCTGCCAGTGAGGAAGGGTTGGGGTGAGACTGGGTGTCTAGAAACCCCAGTGGTGTGTGTGTGTGTGTGTGTGTGTGTGGTGTGTGTGTGTGTGTGTGTGTGTGTGTGTGTGTGTGTGTGGGGGGATGGGGTGGTGTGGGTGTGTGTGTGTGTGTGTGTGTGGTGTGGTGTGTGTGTGTGTGTGTGTGTGCGGGGTGTGTGTGGGGTGGGGTGGGTGGGGTGTGTGTGTGTGTGTGTGTGTGTGTGTGTGTGTGTGTGTGTGTCTATGTATCCCTGTGTATGCGTGTGCGTGGGGGGGGGAAACGTGGAAATGTAGGAAAAACGGCGAAAATGCAACTTTTTTAGTTTTGCCAGCCTGGGAAGAGAAGGGGGTGGTAGGGGACGGTTTGTATATCCGGACCCCCCCCCCCCCCCCCCCCCCCACCTTGCCTTCCCCTCCTCTGTTCTCTACATTTTGGCCCTCAGCAGCTGGGACAGCTACGTTAGGGATCATGTAGGGCCGATGACAGTGGACTGAGGGTCTGATCACTGCCTGTGACAACACACACAACAGAGACGCTGTGGCGAGTCTCCACCATCTGATCAGCTGCAGGACAACTGCGCGTTATCATGGCACAACTGCACGCATGGGCATGTTGCGTAGGCTACAGCATGGGCATGTTGTGCAGGATACAGCATGGGCATGTTGTGTAGGCTCCAGCATGGGCATGTTGTGTAGGCTACAGCATGGGCATGTTGTGTAGGCTACAGCATGGGCATGTTGTGTAGGCTCCAGCCTGGGCATGTTGTGTAGGCTCCAGCCTGGGCATGTGTGTAGGCTACAGCATGGCATGTTGTGTTGGCTACAGCATGGGCATGTTGTGTAGGCTACAGCATGGGCATGATGTGTAGGCTCCAGCATGGGCATGTTGTGTAGGCTACAACATGGGCATGTTGTGAAGGCCACAGCTGTGCTTGTACAACTGCCCACACGGAGCATGCAGCCCTTAAGAGGCCTCACATTCGTGATCTGGCCGCGGGTGAGTGGTCAGATTCTAAGACGGACAGACAAAATTTTGTTCGAATGGGAGACCTTGTTGTAGAACCGTTCATGCGTACAAAATAAGAACACGTGGTACAATGTATCCGCGCATAACAAACATAACAATTTCTGAAATAACAAGAACAAAAAGAAGCTGACTGTCGTAAGTGAATGTGCTAAAAAAAAAGAAAAAAGAAAAAAAAAAAAAAAAAAAAAAAAAAAAAGAAAGTGGGAGCGCATAGGAGACAATTTCATCAACATTGCATATATATATATAGCGCTCAAATGACGATGGTTACGGTAAATGTTTATGCCAAACGTGTAATTTGCATGCAAGCCAGCAAGTGTACTAACTTCTGAAAGAAACAGCAACCAAACTGCGATAATCATGGTAAATGGGTATACGATGCTAAAGATGGGATCTAATGCTGACGAGAACCCCGTGCGATGCATTTTATTTATTGTCCGTCACACCATTGTTGGTCAACATATGTATTATTATCATTATCATTATGAATCCTTATATGGCGCCTGTCCTCGGCTCTAGAGACCAAGCTCTAACCGCTTTACCGTCAACACTCTCGTTGACACAACGGGCTGCCTACCTGGGTAGTGCCGACTGAAGAGCTGCCTACTGGCGCTTCATTCAGTCGTTTCCCGTGTCATCTAGTCAATCTCGTTCACTTCATTTCCTTACTTTCTGTATTCTTTCCACGTGGCCAAGACGAATGTCCTGCTCTCAAAGGAGGCCTATTTTTCTCCTGCTTTTGCGTTTCGTTCACATATATCTCAGACTGTTTATTTAACATGATTTTTTTAAAATCTGATCAGCGCTAGAGTTATCTTGTAAGGGTCAGCTCACAACGCCTGAGAGGTGGTGCCCGTGTGTAGTCGTACTGTGCGGGCGGCTGTCCCAAGCTGCCCTACACATGTGTTGCAGTTGTCCAGTCACCAGATGTAAGTGGTCTGGCTCTAAGGTCTCTAGAGCATGAACCCGCGTGTAACGATCTGTAATCCCTCCACGCCTGAAATCACTTCCTGGAGGATGTGAAAGGGTATGTGCCTCCCCCCCCCCCCCCCCCCCCCCCCCCCCCCCCTTCCTCTCAATGACCTCACATCAAGCGATAGACGCAAGTATGACGTTTGAAAATAATCAATTTTGGTGAGAAGGGAGGTGGGGGGGGGGGGGGGGTGCAGTTTCTACAGATTAGTGTTTAAGAACGAGAATAAAAGCTGACGTGATAAAGGTTCAGTTCTAACGTTCTTTAGACATGAGAAGGTAACTTTGAAAAGAGAGAAAAGATTCAAAGAAGGGTTTACTTCTGGTGTATCAGAATGTTGGCGCATTGAGGACGGAATTAGGTACACTTGTCGCAGATGTTATAATGTTGGCCTGTTACGTACAGATGCATGCAGATTTAACAGTTACGAAAAGTTCAATGTTGATTAATGCAATTGAGCAGAAAGATTTGACATTCAACATTCTATTGTGGCCAATAACAGAAATGAACAAATCAGCTTCCACTCATTACAGATAACGGCAGGCAGAGTTGATAATTTAAAAGATAAAAAAAAAAAAAAAAGGTTCAGTGGGGCCTGGTACAGACAGGGGCAGGCAAATCTGGCGTTAACAAAAGAGGGTCCAATTTCGCGCGTTAAAAGACAGACAGACAGGCAGACAGGGCGGGCACTGCGCAGGCAGGTAAGGGAGCGCACTCTACTCTACCCGAGTCAGTCAGTCACATTGCCAACACTTCAGTCCCAAAGCTGAGCTCTTCGCTTCCCTTGCTTCTCCTCCTTGCTGAGGGCTGCCGAAATGACAGAAACAAACAGTTCAGTGATGTGTCTTTGTTGGTAGAATCGCTTCAGTATTCCCTGCAAAGAAATCCAGTGAATAGGGTTTTTTTTTTCTGTTGGTAAAATTGTTCATGGGTTCACCTGCAAGAAAACATTTATTAGTTTACTCAATATACGGGTGGTATTGTTTTCCGATTGGTGACATAGTTTAATAGATCCCTGTGGATTTGAAAAGACCAAAAAAAAAAAAAAAAAAAAGAAGAAGAAGAAAAAAGACGAGAACAAGCCTCCCTTTGGAAAACATTTTATAGAATTCATGAAAGAGAAAATCTTTTTGAATTAGTCCGAAAGACAGATGGTGTTCTGTCGATGTAGAGAAAATTCAATGCAAAAGAAATGTTCGTGAGTGTTTTCATTACGTAAATGATTTTTTTTTTCTTATAATGAAATAGTTCGTAACTTCTCTGCAATAAAATGGGACTATGAGCTTACATCAACGCAAAGATGGTATTTTCCAAGTGGTAAAATTTGTCATCAGTTCCCTGCAAGGAAGTACTGAGTTTGATTAATAGACAGATGACGTTTTCCTGTTTGTAAAACAGTTGATTAAATTCCAACAAGTATGGACGATGGAACTGTCCAACAAAGACATGATATTTTTCTGTCGGTAACATAGTTCCTCTGTTCCCTGAAAGAAAATGGAGTTATAAAACATTCCATGAAACACGATGCTTTCCTGCCGATGACATTAATTCCCCGCAAGAGAGAAAACTCATCATGAGTCTGACAGATAATCATACATTCCTGTTGGTATAGTACTTCATGAATGCTCTGATGGAATATAAACCATAAGTTTAGCCAATGAGCAGATGATGCGAGGTTTTTGTAGGAATAGTTCACTAATTTCTTACTGTGAATTGGACTCACTGTGCCCAATAGATATGTAATATTTTCCTGTTGGTAAAATAGTTTTAAAATGTCTGGCTTTTTGAGTTTGTTTTCTCTCTACATCACCTTCATACCCCTTACTCTCGCCACCTTCACGTCTGGGTAAAGTACAGTTCAGGGCTATATTTCTGCACTGATAAACTGACCTTGAAAACTTTTCATTGTGCAACAGTTGACGACATTGTTCATTGCTGTGACAAGAAATAAACAGTTTTAATACAGTTCAACGAATTCAATTGACTTTGATATCCGCAACGGAAGCTGACCCACGTTTCATATTTAGAAAACACAGACATGAACAAAATATCCTATCTTTTACGTATCCTTTCTGTTACTGGCTGCAACAAAAAGAAGCAGATACGAAAATGAGATTTTTTTGTTTGTTTGTTTGTTTTTTTAAATCTACCCCATTTCTTTTCATTTCCGTATTGTCACTTCTACCTTATTTTCCAATGATTATACGTACATCAGTGCCTCTATGGCAGTATAAACACTGACATTCATCCAGTGCTGGCTGTGCCAGAAGCAGTACATGCCAAGGAAATCTGACATGCCAGCATGTTGCTATTTGGCGCGGGAATACATGAACAGTCAATTCCCTTGGAAAGTGTACGAAGCACGTCATCCTCAGCGCGTGACTTATGGCACATACATCAGCTTAGCACTAGTGAAAGTGATAAATAAGTTTTTAAAAAATTAACAAACAATAAATGAATAGATAAATAAATAAATGATAGATATATACTAGTGAAATGATACATAAGTAAATAAATATACAAATAAACAAACAATAAATAGATAGAGGAATATGTACATATACAAATTAATAAATGACTGAATAAAAGAAGATGAGGAATATATTTTCCTCCAGGTAAACCTTCTTCCCTCGTCGAAAATTACACAAAGAAAGAAGATTACAAATTATGCACCGCGCAGTCAAAAATTATACACAGCACAGTCAAAATTATGCACACCACAGTCAAACAGCTCCATTGTATACAGATGCTGAAAAAGAATTCATGAAAAGCGAGAACACGCGACTGTTGACTGCTGTAGGAAAAACAAAGAAACAAACAAATACAAATCCCAGAAAACTGTTAATCATATTCATCATGAGAAGCAAAAAAAAATATGATTGTAATTCGTAGCAAGTAAAAGGAGAAAGAAGAGAAGAGGAGACGAAGACGAAGAAGAAGAAGAAGAAGAAGAAGAAGAAGAAGAAGAAGAAGAAGAAGAAGACGAAGAAGAAAACGAAAACGAAAACGAAGAAAGATAGAAAAAGGGACATAAGAGGGTTGGATAATACACTCGCCAACGCAGCAATAGAATTCCGGGTGTGAATTAGGAACCTTGAAGTGCGAAGGGTTTTCTTTCATTTCCCACTAGATTTTATGTAGTGGCCTGGGTGCTTGGCTTTCGGAGACGATAAACCGAGATCGTTTGCAGCAAACACAGTGAAAGGGAACCACGACAGCAAGGAAAATGTCCCTACCAAACTTCTGAAGGGAAATCCTCTTTGATATACAAACCAAAATACCCTCAGCCACGGAGGAAAAAGAAAACGGATAGTGGAGCAGTAGAGCGATGTACTCTCTGCAGAAAGAGCAACCCGAATACCACGTAGAGAAATGTGTCGTGATGATGAAGAAGACTATGTACAGTGCAATGCTGTTGCTGTTGCCTGCTAAGAAAGAGCCGGATGCTTCACAAGACAAAATCGCAGGAATCGATCACCACACCATCATCGCAGATCAAACCCCACTGAAAAGCTACAATGATTGTGACATGTCCCTGGTGATCTGAGCCGTGCCTCACTGTTAGCGGAAATCACATGCAAAATGCCATCCCTCTTCACGCGGTGTATAAAATGATGATATCACTGTGCTCTTGGTCATCCCACACACCCCCACCTATCTTGTGTTGAATGTTGCTTTTTCATCATGTTATCCCATGACAGTTAGATCACAAGTGCGTATGGAGTGGGATGGAGCGGTGAAAGCGGGGGTCACGCGCGCGCGAGTGCGTGTGTGTCTGTAGGTATGTATGTATGTGTGTGTGCATGTGTGTGTGTGTGTGTGTGTGTGTGTGTGTGTGTGTGTGTGTGTGTGTGTGTGTGTGTGTGTGTGTGTGTGTGTGTGTGTACACGCGAAAGTCATTCAGCCATCTACCAGTATGTGGCTATGCTGATGGCAGATGGGGAAGGGGAGGGCTGCCCTATACCTGCCTCACTGCCTTTTGCATAGGCTGAAACTCGCCTATCCCTCAGACTGAGACTCGAATGTTGTAACTACATCACTGTCGCCTCTCTGGATCGATTTTTTTTTTCCCCAAACGTGAAATCCAAGCACTTCCAGTGCTCGTTTCAGCCCTGCAGATCGTTTAGGCATTAGACAGAAAGTCTCGGAACTCAGTTCAGTGGGAGGAGGTAATTCTCTCCATTTCTTTCTTTTTTCTTTCTTTCTTGATTTCTTTCTTTTTTTTCTTCTTCTTCTTTCTTTCTTTCTGTTTGACAAGAATGTGCGTCAAAGTTGTCAAGTTGTTTTTTCTTTTTTCAAATGT
>JADBJO010002181.1:305000-312500 GCA_016801955.1 Conus betulinus
ATGATTCATCTATTATGATCAATACAGAAAAGAACACGAAAAAGAAGTGTAGGAAGAAGAGCAATAGAGAAAAGATAAAAGCGAAAATAGGTGGTGGGATGGAGAAGGAAGAGGAGGGAAGAGGAGGAAGAGGATTACGCAAGAGAGGGTAAGAACCTACAGGTTTCTAACGTTTTGTCGCACATTTTTTTTTTGCCGGATCCTGACTTTGCAGCAGCCACGTGCGAATCGCTTCTATGCACACCCAGCACGCGTGCTCACCCCCATCCCCACCGCCCACCCCCCTCCCACCCACACACACATCCACCCACTCTCACACACACACACACACACACACACACACACACACAGAGTCCAGTCAGTCAGGGGTGATGGAGGCGACGGTCATCAAAGAGAGAGAGAAGGGGGGTGGGAGAGTGAGAAGTGGGCAGAGGAGGGCGGGGGGGGGGGGATGGGGGGGAGGAGGTACGATCTGTGAGCGTGAGATGGGTAGGATAGGACAAGGAAGAATCATGAGTGTATCAACTTTATCAGCCAGTGGGTTTCTGAGGGTTCATCACTCACTAACGTTGTGGGCGTCTCTGCTGAACCAGTAGCTGGTGGTGAACTGGGTCAGTGTTTATGAGTCACTGGGTCCGCGTTTACTACCAGTCAATTGAGTTTGAAAATGAGGTGACTGAGGGCGGAAAACGAAGCAATCTTTTTTTTTAAAGAAGGGGTATTAGGTCTGCCAGACGACACAGACAAACAGATTACAGGACAAAACCCAATGCATTTCGACCTCTTGGGTCTTCTTCAGGCAAAAAACAAACAACATTTAGGACAACGAAAACGGAGAAAGAGCAACCGCTTTTCTTCTCATATTCGGCGCAAACTGGGAGTTGCTGTCAATTGAGTCAGTGTCTCTATGTTAGTGGGTCCCTGTTTAGAACTCCTTGGGTCAGTGTTTAACAGTCACTGAATCAGTGTTTAGCAGTCACTGGGTCAGTGTTACACAGTCATTGGGTCAGTGTTACACAGTCATTGGGTCAGTGTTACACAGTCATTGGCTCAGTGTTACACAGTCATTGGACCAGTGTTACACTGTCATTGGTCAGTGTTACACAGTCATTGGTCAGTGTTACACAGTCATTGGACCAGTGTTACACAGTCATTGGACCAGTGTTACACAGTCATTGGACCAGTGTTACAAGTCATTGGACCAGTGTTACACAGTCATTGGGTCAGTGTTACACAGTCATTGGGTCAGTGTTACACAGTCATTGGGTCAGTGTTACACAGTCATTGGGTCAGTGTATAGGAATAGACTGGGTCGGTGTTAACAGCCATTGGCTCAGTGTTCAGCAGTCATTGGCTCAGTGTTTAACAGTCACTGGGTCAATGTTTTGCAGTCATTGGGTCAGTGTTACACAGTTCATTAGGTCAGTGTTCAGCAATCACTGGGTCAATGTTTTGCAGTCATTGGGTCAGTGTATGGGAGTAGATTGGGTCAGTGTTAACAGCCATTTGCTCAGTGTTCAGCAGTCATTGCGTCCCTGTTTAACACTCACTGGATCAGTGTTTAGATCATTGGGTCCGTGTAAGGCATAAATTGGGTCAGTTTTATTGGATCAGTGTTCGGCAGTCATTGGGTCAGTGTTCGGCAGTCATTGGGTCAGTGTTTAGCAGTCATTGGGTCAGTGTTTAGCAGTCATTGGGTCAGTGTTCAAAAGTCGTTGGGTCAGAGTTCAGCAGTCATCAGGTCAGTGTTTAGCAGTCATTGGGTCAGTGTTTAGCAGTCATTGGGTCAGTGTATAGCTGTAAATTGGGTCATTATTTTAACCGTCATCGGGTAGCTATAAACTGGGGGAGTGTTTAACAGCCATTGGGTCAGTGTATAGCTGCAAATCAGGTTAGAGTTCAATGGAACACAACACAGTGTCGAACCAGAATGAGCGACTCGGATCAGTGAACGAAGGAAAGAGCCTACAAGTACGTTAACAATCAGAAACATAAAAACAACTGAAAAACAAACAAACAAACAAAGAAAAAGGCATGGTCGGAAACGTGGAAATTCTGTTGTAGCTGACCTCAGCTCACCCAAAGTTCGTACAATAGTTTCAATCCGTTAGACTCGCTAAACAGACGACGGGATGAATCTCCGGAGAGGGGAGAGTTGAGGATGGGGGTGTGGGGTTGGAAGATAGAGGTGGTGATGCGGGGGGTGGGGGGTGGGGGTGGTGAAGGAGTTCCTGGATGGTTTTTTTTTTTTTTTTTTTTTTTTTTGGGGGGGGGGGGGGGGGGGGGGGGGCAGGGGGAGAGGGAGGGGTACCCGTCGCCATGGACACGGTTTATCAGGGTTTCTCACCGGGCAACACCTATCAGCTGTGCAGGGTGTGTTGGAGCATGGAAGCAGTATGTGAGACACGTACAGATGGAAGAGAGATAGCAGCTGTGTGGCAACTTGTTGTGGAGTGACATTTTCAATTTCCACTGTTCTGTGTGACCCCTCCCTTCACCCCTCCCCTCCTTCCTTCCTTCCTCTTCCCTTCCTCTTCCCCCCCCCCCCCCCCCCCCCCCCCCCCCCCCCCCCCCCCACCCCCCCCCCCCCCCCCCCCCCCCTCAACCCCCCCAGCCCTGTTTTACCCCTTGCAACTGTTAATCATCCGCTTTTTCCGTCTCTTTAATCTTCCTTTCGTCTCTTTCTCTCCTTCCTCCTACTCCCCCTCCTCCCCTCCTCCCCTTCCCCTTCCAGTTCCCGCTCCGGTCTCTGTCTGTGTGTCTGGTCTGGTCTGGTCTGGTCTGTCTGTCTGCTTGTCTGGTCTGTCTCTCTGTCTCTCTGTCTCTCTGTCTGTCTGTCTGTCTATCTGTCTCTCTCTCTCTCTCTCTCTCTCTCTCTCTCTCTCTCTCTCTCTGTTTACTTTTTCTCAAACATAACTGGCACAAACATTCTATGATTTTTTTTCAATCCATTGATCAATTGCTAATGCGTTTCGTAATCATCGTCATCACTTTTCATCATCATCATCATCTGTTGCTGGTATTTTTTGTCTATTCCTTTGAACTCGAGCAGAGAGAGAGAGAGAGAGAGAGAGAGAGAGAGAGAGAGAGAGAGAGAGAGAGAGAGAGAGAGAGAGAGAGAGAGAGAGAACCGACAGACAGACAGAGACAGAAATGTTGCAGGAAAAAGAGGGAGGGGGGGGGGGGGGGGGGGGGGGGGGACGAGGACGCCGAGGAGAGAGTACACGTGTAAAGTTCAGAAACATTTTCGTTCAGAACATGTAGATTCAACATTAAATGATCGCAACACTCGACTTCAATTTCAATGTTCGCTACCCAAGAAAATTTAGTACTGAAAATCTTAAAACAAGCTGAAAAGCTACCATTCTCTCTCTCTCTCTCTCTCTCTCTCTCTCTCTCTCTCTCTCTCAATAGAATAAGAATACACACACGAAACGCAGATAAAGAAAACGTCAAGAACCTGACGCTGAAAATGGGCAGTTCCTACAGAAAAGCTTGCACTGGCCATGATCAACTCTTTCACATGGCAGTTTCCGGTTCCAGTGTTGGAACGGATATGACGTCTAGTTCACAGGCCGTGCTGTTTACTTCCTTTTCCGCTGGCATGGAAGGATAGGAGCCCTGTTCCCGGACCGTATGACCGTTCAAGAGGAGAAGTGGAAGGGAATGTATATAGCCTGAGCTGGACATCACCAGAAACACTGCATGCAAGCTGATAACACATGTTTCAAATCCGCCCAAGAGGTGGTACTATCTGCCATTGGTGGCATGCAAAGAAGAAGCAGTCTTGTGCTGGTGATTCACAAACCATTCTTTGGACATGTACTCGTCTCTTTCGAAAGGTGAGGAAGCTCCGTGGTGCACTGAACGTGATGTGCCTCTGACTACAAATGTGTGTTTTATAGTTTTGGATTTACACGAAGTCAGACGCAAACCCTTGTCCGCAGATTCCAAGAAATCCTTGTTCCCAAAGATTCCACCTGAAGTGGTTTTTGAGTTCCTGAAAGAATTTTTTTTTTTTTTTTATCATGTGATCGAAGATTTTAGGATGAAGAAGAAGCAAATTTTGAAACAAGAGAAATCATTATACAAAACCTATGAGTGCAGTCATCCAGCAATTATGCTATACCCGAGAGTGCAGTACAGTCCCCAGCAATTATGCTGTACCCGAGAGTGCAGTCACCCAGCAATTATGCTATACCTGAGAGAGTGCAGTCACCCGGCTGTTATACTATACCCGAGAGTGCAGTCACCCAGCAATTATGCTATACCCGAGAGTGCAGTCACCCGTCTGTTATGCTATACCCGAGAGTTTAGTCACCGGCTGTTATGCTATACCCGAGAGTTCAGTCACCCGGCTGTTATGCTATACCCGAGAGTGCAGTCACCCGGCTGTTATGCTATACCCGAGAGTGCAGTCACCTGGCTTTTATGCTATACCCAAGAGTTCAGTCACCCGGCTGTTATGCTATACCCGAGAGCGCAATCACCTAGCTTTTATGCTATATCCAAGAGTGCAGTCACTCGATTTTATGCTATAGCCAAGAGTGTCATCAAACTTTTATACAACACCTCAAAGTGCAGTCATCCTGCGTTTATGCTATACGAAAGAGTACAATCATCAACGCCCATCTTGCGCCGAACTGGATGAAGATAAGGGATTGCTCGTTCATTTTCGGTGTCCTGAGTGTAGTCTTTCTTGCCTGAAGAAGACCTAAGAGGTCAAAACGCGTCGTGTTTTGTCTTGTGATTCGTTTGTCAACGGTTTTTGTTGCTGTTGTTGTTGTTGTTGTTGTTTTGTTTTTGTTTTGGGGGGCGGCGCTTTATCAATAATAATTTTTCAAATTTGTTATGACACCAAGAGTTCAGTCACCAAGTTTTTATGTCGCACCAAGAATTCAGTGAGCGACTTTAATACTGCACGCATGACCTGCATTCAATCGGTTTTCATACTATACCTTAAAGTACAGTTACCCCGCCACCCAAGAGGACAAAGCTCATATAGCGCACCTCATTATGCAGCCTCGCGGCTTAAGTACAATACTCACGAATGCAGTCGTGCGGCTTATATACCACGTGGAACCTTTAATGAAAGGGCACATGTCACATAGCATACGGCTTTCGGCTTCCTGTCACCTGCCTCACCTGCGCACCTTTTTGCGTATGTCTGGAATGTTGACTCTGTCCCTAAAACCCTAACACTATAAATATCAAGACTGATTAAGTGATGTATGGTGAACATTGACTGACTCTAGAAAATGGAACTGCAGAAAGAAAGACAGGCAGAGACAGAGACGAAGAGAGAATGGTGGAAACGTGCCTTTTTCGCAAAGTTGTTGTGTTGTTGGTGGTGGTGGTGGTGGTGGTGGTGGTGGTGTGGTGATGGTGTTTGTCTGTGGTGGTTTTTTTTTTCATGAGTAGGATGAAAGAGCACTGATCTTTCTCTCCCCCTCACTGCACCCTCCCCCAACACTCCCTTCCCACCATTACCCCATCTCCATCCACACACACACACACACACACACACACACACACACACACACACACACAAGTAGAGGAAGGGGCACTCATCAGAAGTCGGGGCGGGGGGGAAGGGGGGGGGGGGGGGGGGGCGGGGAGGAGTATGTGGTGCGGTATGTCACTTATAACTTCATTTTCAGTTCGACAATGAAGGCGTGCTTCAGAACGTCAATCAAATTTCCCGAACTAAACACCGCATGTGTCTGTATATCCCGCACCTGTATCAGGATAATTCTCCACGCAAGAAAGCTCAGTGTGTAACTCCGTCATGTCTAACACTAAACTGGAGTTCCATGTCAGCGTTGTCTTCCCCCCTCCTCCAGCATCATCATCATCATCATCATCATCATCATCATCATCATCATCGAACATCTCATATCACGTTATCTATTTCGTGACCTCAGAGGATGGGCTGTTGAGTGAGACACAGCTAGTGAACATCATGGCACCTTGTTCTCTGGATTTCAAAAATATGTTCTCTTTCTAGTTCAGTCTCCAATTTCCTCTCTCTCTCTCTCTCTCTCTCTCTCTCTCTCTCTCTCTCTCTCTCTCCGGCAGACCTTATGACTCTTTCCCTCCCCATCCTCCATGTTTATGGCAATGTCCATATCAGATGGTTCATGGGACTAGTCGTTGGGGAGAGCAGGGGGGTAGGAGGGAGGGGGGTTGAGGGATATTCCCCAGATACAGGCCCATCTTCTTTCTGTCAACAAAAAACAAATAAACAGAGAGAAGAGGGCTGTAACTGACTCCCAGTTGCAAACCCACAGGGTGGGATCCATGGCCTCTCCAGAAAATTGAAGTCATCAGAGATACAGAAGGGAACTGTTGAAAAGCTTCGCATTTCGATAAATACACTTCCGTTGCACACATTGAAGGCATTCGGGACTTCCTGTTGATCTGAGTGGCTCTCGAACCGTCTCGTGTTCACGCCTTAGCTTTCTGTCGGCCACAAGGTCGCAGACTGTGCCTAACGGTCAAGTGTGAAGCGTTGCGTGTGGAGCAAAGGCTGCGTGCGTGCAGGCAGTGAGCCGACTTCGCTGAACAGTCGTCAACAACAAGCTTCTATTCGTGGTGACTTGATCGGGCGCCCCGGCCAACTGAACTGTTCCCTGGTGGCACTCACTGACTATAGGAGCCGGAATGGGTGGGTGACTCTGACAAAGGGAAAAGTAGAACAACGAAGCGGGACACCTGTCCTGTCCACTCTGACAAAGGAATAGCGGGACAGCGAAGCGGGGGGCACCTGTCCTGTCCACTCTGACAAAGGAATAGCGGGGACAACGAAGCGGGACACCTGTCCTGTCCACTCTGACAAAGGAATAGCGGGACAGCGAAGCGGGGGGCACCTGTCCTGTCCACTCTGACAAAGGAATAGTAGGACAACGAAGCGGGGGGCACCTGTCCTGTCCACTCTGACAAAGGAATAGCGGGGACAGCGAAGCGGGGGGGCACCTGTCCTGTCCACTCTGACAAAGGAAATAGTAGGACAACGAAGCGGGGGGCACCTGTCCTGTCCACTCTGACAAAGGAATAGCGGGACAGCGAAGCGGGGGGGCACCTGTCCTGTCCACTCTGACAAAGGAATAGCGGGACAACGAAGCGGGATACATGTCCTGTCCACTCGGACAAAGGAATAGCGGGACAACGAAGCCGAATACATGTCCTGATACATGTCCTGTCCACCCTATTTTGGCGAATAATGTCAGCAAGAATGGAACCCATCGAGTGTTCTGTAAAAGCAAAAAAGGGTACCATTTTGGTCATAGCAAAATTCCAATTTTGCCAGCCAAAGTTAATACCCCCCCCCCCCCCCCCCCCCCTCCCCTACTTCTTCAAAAGAAAATCTCCAACTCTGTGGACCTACACCAACGGCAAACGGTATTACATTATTTCTGTTTCTGCCCTAAGACGTCCCAGTTTTTCAGCTTCTGTTGTCTTATACCTTAATGAAAGGTTTTTCATGTGACAGTATTCTAT
>JADBJO010002181.1:317500-330000 GCA_016801955.1 Conus betulinus
GTGTGTGTGTGTGTGTGTGTGTGTGTGTGTGTGTGTGTGTGTGTGTGTGTGTGTGTGTGTGCATGCGCGCGTGCTTGCTAACGTGCGTGCAAGCATATGTGTGTGTGTGTGTGTGTGTGTGTGTGTGTGTGTGTGTGTGTGTGTGTGTGTGTGTGTGTGGTGTATGTTTACGTGCGTGCATGCATAACTGCAAGTGTGGTGTGCGGTTGTACATGTGAGTGCGTGTGTGTGCGTGCGCGCGTGCGTTTGTGCGTGTGTCTGTGTGTGTGTTTTGTTTGTGGTGTGTTTGTGAATATATGTGTGCTGTCTGTGTTTGTGTGCACATGTGTGGGCGTGCGCGCAGGCTCGCGCGCGCGCGCGCGCGCGTGCGCGTGTGTATGTGTATGTGTGTGTGTGTGTGTGTGTGTGTGTGGCAAAGGTAATTTCCCATCCTGGACATGAAAACTACAGATGAAGTGAACTTCTAGTTTTTGTAGACAGTGTACATCTGGTTACCATCGGCGATCAAGAAGAAAAACAGCTGAGTGGACGTTGAGCCCCCTCTCCCTCTCCCCACGTTTTGGAAGACTTCAATAATGTTTTTATAGGTCTAGATTGCCCCCATCCCCCTCTGTGCCCCCCCTCCGCCCCCCCCTCGCCCCCAGTCAAAATATCATCCAACATCACTGAATAAGGCTGAGCGTTAACATTATTAGGGATGATTTTTTTTAAAACACCTCTGTCCCTTAAGAGAAACGTCTGTTTTTGCTTGTATAGAAGATGAAATGAATTTTAAATCAAAAGACCCTTTAAACTTTGGCTTTGTTGTGTTTCATCTCTGTCTTTCTTTTTTTTTTTGTAAACTATGTCTGGCTGCCTGAGTCGCCGACAGAATTCTGTAAAACATCTTTGTGACTGGTCGGCAAAGGTCAGTCGCCTTTCACCTGTAGGCAGTGGGGCCTCGGCTGACAACCTGGGACAGACAAAAGCTGGGCGGGGTCTCCTTTTGTATGGAGAGGTGTGGCGGTGACGGCGGGAGTCAGATCATGATGATACGGTGGAGGTTATGCCCTCTGGTCTATTTCTCTTTGTGTAAGTGCGACGTGCGCGCGCGCGTGGTGTGTGGTCTGTGCAGCGCGTAGCGCGGCGTGCGTGCGTGCGCGCGTGTGGTGTGTCATGTGTGTGGTGTAGGTGTGTGCGATAGCGCGTGGTGCCCGTGCGGTGGTGAAAGTGCGGTACATGGGTATGTGTGTGTGTGTGTGTCGTGTGTGTGCGTTGTGTGTGTGGTGTGTGTGTGTGTGTGCGTGACGTGCAATGTGTGTGTGTGTGTGTGTGTGTGTAGGTGTGTGAGGAGGGCCGCTTGCTTAGGATGTAAAGGATCGTGCGTGGCTATCGATCGGTGTGGCTTGTGTGATTAGTGTGTAGGGGTGGGTAGAAAGGTATGTTTCGCGTGTGTCTCCTGTGTGCGTGATCTGTGCAAAGCGAGTGTGCACGTGCGTGCGTGTGGTGAAAAAAAAATGGCGTGTGTCAAAAAAAAAAAAAAAAAAAAAAAAAAAAAACGTGTGGGTGTAAGTGTGTGTCGTCGGTTGTGTGTGTGTGGAAAAAAAAAAAAAAAAAAAAAAAAAAAAAAATTGTGTGTTTTTTTTTTGAAAGGGAGGAGGGGAAATGCAATAAATAGTTGTAAACAGGAACAAAAAAACTTTCGTGGCTAAAATCGAAGCGAATTGTGGCACCTCTTAGCCTCAGATATTAGAACGCGGTAGGGTCGGTTTAGAACCGGTGAAAAACAAAAAAAAAAAAAAAAACTGTTTGGAAAATTGGAAATCCCAAAAGTCTGCCTTCCTCTTACTCTCTGAAAAAAAGCGATGGGAAGGACGGGCGTACAAAAAAAACAAAGTTTCCTGCTAAAAAAAAAGTGGTGTCAAAAAGGCACGAAAAAAAATTGGGGAGAAATTTTGGTGCAAAACTGTGACAAAATGGAAAAAAAAAAAAGGGAGATTTTGAGCCTGGAGAGAGAGAGAGAGAGAGAGAGAGAGAGGAGAGAGAGAGAGAGAGAGAGAGGGAGGGGGAGGGGCGCATGAGGTCTTGTTGTAAGTGAACATTTGCATCTAAGAAAAGTTCGTTTTTTAACATCTCTAGATCCGATAAAGGTCTAGCCAACACTGCAGTAAACCAGATGCATCAGTTTCGACTTTGAAAATATAATTACTAAGAAGGGAATCCCCATAGTATTTGTTCTTCAAAGAAGTATATACGCAGATGAAGGCGTTCATATTACAACTTTAGGCATATTTGCAGTATCATCACAACATATTCCCTCTGCAAAGAAATTTGCAGTTCTGTTCTGAAAATATGAAACATAACCAACAAATAGTGGAAAAATCAAACAGATTGTATATTCGTTAAGGGCATGAAGCGAAACAACATGTTTAATTTTCAAATAGTGACACACCCAGCAGTTTGACATTTTTACCCTAAGCGTTAAGAAAACCGATTATGATTTATGATTTCTCTTTAGCATACACAAAAACACTGGGTGGTTATGATAAACCCCATTCCGTCATAAACGGTAGACAGGCTCAATGATTATTTTTGCCTTCAGGTTGTTCTGTTCTACACTATTGCCGTGCATTCAGTGCCCTTCTGAAAACACGCAATCGTTTGTCCGAAAGGGCATACGGGTTGGCGGCAACCTGCCTCTACTTCAGATCAGACGAACAGGTTGTCTGTCTTGATCGAAGGATTGGGCCCGTGACTCTTTCTACGCGAAACGATATCAGCACCTCTTTTAAGGCTTGTACAAAGAGAGGTGATGGCCCTTTAGATTCCTTCTCGCCCAGTGACCTACTTTGCTCACAATTTCCAGTACACACACCTCCATCAATCAGTACCTTCGCCATGGTGACACGCCAATGATATTGTCAATATGACGTGTTCCGAAAGTTTCAGGGGGGAACAAAATGTCTACACGGACATATACGATATTTTCACCACAGTCCCGAAGCCTTGGCGGGTGGGTCCCACCGTGGGGTCTAGGGTGTGAGTGCGCTATGAGTGACGCATTGGAAAAAGCCCCCAACAGTCGGGAACGCTGTGGCCTGGTCAGGGCACGTTTTTAATACAAGCTGACCATTTTGCTCCAGTTTTGCTATGTTTGCGCCATCTTCTGCAAAGGAACGACAGTTGTTTAACGGACCGTCCATTGCTTACGCAGACAACACTAGAGCGGGTGATTGCCGAGCCCCTAGGAAAAGTACTGTCTCTCAGAAATATCCGAGCAAACATTAGGAGCCCAGTGCTGTGCTAACCCTTGAGAAGACGCTGCTGCTTGGAGTTTTCACAATGGGGGCGCAGTGCAGGCCCACCGCTCGCTCGTGGCATCGTACCAATTGCGTAATTGGCCCACGCCAGCCTTCTGTTGTGACACGACCAGACAGAACTTTTATCCATGCGACTAAGATGTTACAGATGCCCCTGGTTCCGATTGTGCCAGCCCTTATTTTCATAATCCTTGTTAGGGCCCCACGGAGACCATTACGATTTTTTTATTTAATTTGACGCCAACACGTCACCTAAAATGCTCCAGCGTTGCATCAACCGCGAGCATCACGCAGTCTGCTGTCTCCGCTGGGACAATTAGGTAAGAATAAGTACATACTCCATCCAGACAACAGCCCAAGCTTTTCGGCCATGAGGGTTTACGTGCTCTACACCCCATACGACACCACCAATGAGAATCCCACGCGGGTCACAATCCACCAACGCCATGCAAGTACCACTGCCGTCAAAGGACTTTACCCTGCGGTCGATGGGTCTTGTCATCAACTGAATGGCGCCATTTCCAGCATAGAGTCGGCCAAACTGGACAATTAACTAAAACCACGGACATGAGCCCGTGAAGAATAGCGAAGCGGTCGGCACGGAGAGCAGGGCGGAGTGAAGGAACAGACGTGGAACACGTTTTTCATTAGTACATCGGGGATGGTGATAATAATGGTGACCCTCTTTGTGGACCGATGTTGTGATCATTTTGGAACCGGGAAGACTCAGCTACTCTCTATCTCTCCTCTCTCTCTCGCTCTCTCTCTCTCTCTCTTTCTCATTCTCTCTCTCATCGTCTCTTTTCCACCGCAGGTTTCCCACACGTAAAGCGAAGCTCGTCAGAAGAATGGAACTCCGTCGCCTCTCAAATCAAGGGCTTGTACGAGACAAGGGACACACGACCCACCCTCAAACAGTGGGGAATCGAAGCCCCTGAAGTCATCATTGAAAGCACCCCATTGAAGGGACACAGAATTTGGAAACCTATTTTTTTTGTCCCCCAAATCAAATCGCCTGATCCGATAAGAATCGAGAAGGTGATGAATATGCTGTCTACGGATTCCATTCTGGTCTGAGACGGCCACGCAGAACCTGTACTTTCTATGCTTGATTTATAATATATCCTGGCGGCAACCAGGCCCGGAGAGAGATTCAGGAACCTGCTTTTTATCGTTGTAGTCATGAAATCAAGAAACACTCTCAGAGACGTTTTTATGCTATGAAACTCGACGTTTGTGGCCCAGTCTTCTCAATTTGAGCCAATAGCAAACAGCTCTCGGTTAGGAGCGGTCGGGGCAGACAAAAACCACAAAAAATCAATGGCTCTCTGATTGGGAATCGAATCCACGACCTCCAAGACAGGGGTCCGCGACGCTAAACACTTCTACAGGGCGGGCTGGTTGAAACACAAAAAATTGACAAGTGTGCTGCTCTTCTTAACATGTTGTCGTTCTGGTGGTTATCGGTACAGTGCTCTGGCTAGACCAGAGTCCCCTTTCTTTTCCCAAATTCTTTGGGATGGACATACTGTTGGGCAGATCAGCAAGGGGGAGGAGCAGGGGGACGGGTGGGGGGGAAGGGGGGAGGGGGTGGACGTTAAAGGTGAATGAACCAATCAGCTGCCAAGGGGGAGAAACCACGACCCACAACATGCTACGAGTTGTGTGGGAGGTTAGGAATACAAACAGCAACTAACGGTTATAGAGACAGTCGGTTAACGCCGAGTCCAGCGTTATCCTGTGGACACCCCATCTCGCCACCAGTTCATGTTTCACTGTCCTTTGTAGCTCTGAAGGTGACAAATGAAGAATGTAAAATAATTAGATAAACAGTGAACGGAAGAATAAGCTAATACAGATAATGTTGAATAGAAAAAAAAAAAATAGATAATTTCAAAGAAAGGAACAGAATGAAAATGAATCGATACCACTTCAAAGTCACGAAACGCAAACAAATGCATCTGTTTTTTTTTTTGTCAGGAAAAAAAAAATCCAAGATCGTTCAATGTACAGTTTTAAATGAATAATAATGGGATTAATGAAAACAAAAGAGAAAAGTCACATTTTCAAAAAAATGCGTGTGAGTATGGCAAACAAATTAACCAGGGCCAAGTTTCAGAGCGAGGAAACAAAGGTTAGGCACGACAAATGCGGCGAAAAGGAGACCGAATGGGTAAGGAGAATGAAATTGGATGAGAGCCAGTGAAGTACAAACACGAGAGGGGGAGGAAAAACTCACATTCCCAAACCTCATTAAAAAAAAAAAAAAGCCGGGGGGTTTTATCGTCTTTTGTTTGTTTCTTTGTTTTGTTTTTTTCTATGTTCTTTGAATGCTCTCTTCTTCGTTCGTTTGGCGGCCTTTTGCGGTGTTGAAAGTTGGTTGTTGGTTGTTGTTGTGTTTTCTTTCCTGTTTCACTTTATGGTCATGAGCTGTCCTGGTTTGGTCTTAATTAAGGTGTTTTCTCTTTCCATCTCTGTCTCTGCACCCAGTGTGGTTTGTCTACGGTCTGTCTGCGGTCGACTGTCTGTCTCTCTCTCTCTCTCTATCAACTCTCTCTCTCCTATCTCTCTATCACCACCCTTGCTCCCAATACCTCTGTATCGCTCCTCACTCTAGTATCTCTCTCTCTCTCGTCTGAACCCCCCACCCCACCCCCCCCACCCCCCCCCCCCACCCCCCCCCCCCCAAACCCCCTCGCACCGAAGTCCCCCCCAGTCAGCGGGTGTTGGTGTGCTCCACCACCCCCTGGGTGGGTGACCATCCCCACCCCTGTGTTCCGACCGACACTGTGGTCCAGCACTCCGACTGCTGTATCATGTGTTGCGTGCACGAACGGGTTGTCGCGCGTGTGCGCGCTCCCTTGCTGTGAGTGTGTGTGGTGCCCGGGTGTGTGTGTGGGTGTGTGTGTGTGTGCGGTGTGTGCGTGGTGCGACGTGTGTTGCTTGCGTGCGTGTGTGGCGTAGTTGCGTCGTTTGTGTGTGTGGCGTGTGTGTGTGTGTGTGGTGAAATGTTGTGGGAGTGGAAAAGCGATCATTCAAAAAGCTTCGAAGCTATGGTGAGAGGAAGAAAGAGACCCAAACGTTTACGAGAAAGAGAGAAAGCTATACGCATTTTTCCCAAGCAAAACACACGAACGCGGCGACGTTTTGTTTTCGTTTTTCGTTTCTCTTCTGCTCTCTCCTCTCTCTCTCTCTCTCTCTCCTCTCTCTCTCTCTCTCTCTCCAACCTCACCCCTCCACGTTCTCTTCACCCACCCACCAGCCCTACCCTTACCATGATCTCTCTCTCCCTTACTCCTCACTTTCTCTTTCCTTCCCTCCCTTCCTTCCTCCGTCCCTCGCCTCTCCGTCTCCCTCTCCCTAATCTCATCTGTCCCCTTCTCTCTCTCTGCCTGTCTGTCTTGTCTGTCTGTCTGTTCCTGCTCGTCTCTGGTCTGTCTGTCACGGTCTCTCTCTCTCTCTCTCTCTCTCTCTCTCTCTCTCTCTCTCTCTCTCAGAAAACATCCCCCAGTCCCTAAGAAAAAAACTCACACTGTCTATGTCGACTCCAATGTTTTCAGAAGGGTTACTAGGTCGCACATTTAAGCACTTGTGATACTGAACCTTTTTTCTTTCTTTTGGATGAACAGTGCAGTTCATTCTTCCAGGCTAAGGTAGTGCACACCCTGAGCACGCAGCCTTCATCATCATCACCATCATCATCATAATCTTCTTCTTCTCTTAACGCTCAGAAGCATGGACTCTTCCATGCCACAGAAACGGACACTGCACTTCTGCCGAGTCACTTAGGTGGTGTTCAGTGGCGTCTGTTCTGATCTAACATACGCAGGACACTAACCTACTAAGCCCCCTACTGACGACAATGATTGCTTAGTCGCGGAGCCGGCGTGAGCGAGCTCTCCCTCCGGAGGGCGCCACCACGTCCGTCCAACGACAGCCCCCATGGACTTGCCGATACTGGTGACCCCAACGGAACCAAAACCATGGCCACAGACGTGGAGAGGACATCGAAACTGAGGTCACCATGAAAGCAGGGCATGAAGGGCCACAGAATTTGAGATTTTTTTTTTAATGCTGATCGATGAGAATGAAAATGATTAAGATGATGCTACAGATTTCCATTTCGGTCTGATACTACATGACAGGGCTGTACTCTACGCTTCCTTTCATAATATATCCCGGCGTCAACCAGGCCCGAGAGATACAGGCACCTGCAGTGTTGGTCAGGAAATTTGAGCAACACTCTCAGAAAAGCATCCATTAAGTGGATGAAACTCGACTGTGTGGTCCCAGTCTTCCCAACTGAGTCCGCAGCAAACTCAACTCTGGGTAGGAGCCGGTCGGGGCAGAAAAAAAAACCCACATGACTCTGATGATGGGATCCGAACCCACGACCTCCCAGACGGGGAGTCCGCAACGCTAAACCACTTCGCCACGGCGGCTGGTGGAGCGGGATAGTTTATGTGTGTAGAGGGGAGGGGAGGGGGATATTAACGGTGGAGCGCGCGGGGGGTGGGGGTGGGGCTTTCCAGCAGTGTCTTTTTTCTTAGCTTTCTTTAAACAAACCGACCTAGGACTGTTTGATCAAAAGGTATGAAAGGCTAGCCGAGTGTCATTGTGATTCTTCTTTTCCTTTCAAGAGATAGTCGCGGACTGCTTTGTCAAGGGGCAGGTTACAACACCGTGTCTTTCCACCCCCCACACCCCCCCCACCCTAGCCCTCCCCTTCCCTTTTTTAAAACTTACTCTCCCCCCACCCCCACCCCTTCACCTTTTTTAACACTGATGATCACTGTCAGTCGGTGGGGACTTGACCCTGAGGTCCACGGTGACCCCAAAACGAGCACCGTCAAACACAATGTTCAAGAATCCGTTTCAATCAGCAGACTCACCAGTCTACTTTTTCAGTCGTTTAGGGCCATCATCGACGGATTTTTTGAAGAGCCTGTTGCAAAACTCCTGTCTTAGAGTGGCGGCGGTGTAGCTCTGTTACCTGTTAATCCCCCCCCCCCCCCCCCCCTTTACTTCCCTACCCCACCCCTGCTTGTCCGCGCCTTGTGGGAGTACTTCCAAACCTGTCCCAATTTTCCAAAAATCACTCCCCTCCTTTTAATTTACTCAAAGTGTTCCAGCGATGAAACATGACGAGCAATGCACATTGTACCTGAATTCAATGGGGGGGGGGGGGGGGGGGGGGGGGGGGGGGGGGGGGGGGGGGGGGGGGGGGGGGGGGGGAGGGGGGAGAGATTGGGGGAGGGGCTGATTCTGGACGGGGGCTAGAATTACCTCCCCACTCAATGCACCCTGTTTCAAAGCCACTTTCAGGTGAGTGATTGGGGAGCCTGCTCCAGACGCACGCCACGGGGAGAATATAAACCACGTGCCCAAAATGACATGCCGGAATAGCTCAGTGGTAGAGCGCCCGAACTCGTAATCTTGGTGATCCTGGGGATTCTTCCCTCGGAGTTAACATTGATTCTGACTCCATTCCCATACCGTCCTTCGAATGAGACAATAGACCGAGACATCTTGCACTCAGGTAAAAATCCCATCACCAACTTTGGGAATAGAAGGCCGAAATGGATGACACGTTACACACGGCATGCACCCTCCGTGAGAAATGGAAAGAATGAAGCAAGTAAGGAAATTGTGTGAAAGATATTGACTTGACGAGACGGGAAACGACTGAATGAAGCGCCAGCTGGCAGCTCTTCAGTCGGCACTGCCCAGATAAGCAGCCCGTTGTGTAAACGAGCGTGGACTGTAAAGCGCTTAGAGTTTGGTCTTTAGCCGAGGATACGGCTACATAAGTATCCATAATAATAATAATAATGTGACAAGGAGGTGGACGTGGGCACATGGCTTTATTTATTCCGGGGGAGGGGGGGGGGGGGGGGGGTAAAATTGGCTAGGTGCCTTTCTCACCCATGGAGGGGGAGTCATTTCGGGCATGGTGTGATTACGGACAGACATGTCGGGCATGGTGATCTGTCACATGAACGAAAGAAAGAAACAAAATGTTTAAAACGGTAAATTTCCACCTTCGAAGAAAATTGAAAAAAGTGGAATTAGTACTAGAGAGTTTGTGAGCTTGTGTAATACACTGAAAGGTGAAATGAAAAGTGAAGTTGAAGGGGGGGAAAAAACGATTAAATTCAGCGTCAAGGGAGGCGGTGATATTGCTGAATTCCAATATGCGTCGGCGACAAAAAAGGTATTACTGCAGAATTCTCTCTCTCTCTCTCTCTGCGACAAAAAAAAACGTTACTACAGAGTTCTCTCTCTCTCTCTCTCTCTCTCTCTCTCTCTCTCTCTCTGCGACAAAAAAAATGTTACATATGAGCTCTCTCTCTCTCTCTCTCTCTCTCTCTCTGCGACAAAAAATGTTAAAGATGAGTTCTCCGTCTCTCTCTCTCTCTCTCTCTCTCTCTCTCTCTCTCTCTCTCTCTCTCTCTCTCTCTCTCTCACACACACACACACACACACACACACACACACACACACACACACACACACACAGCAAACAGATGTCCGGAGTATTTTGTCACAAACTTAAGAAAAGTTCCCCCAGTGCGCCCCCTTTGTCTTCTAACCCTCACAATAAACACATGAATTGTGGACTGTGCTGTCGGTGGGGGGGGAGAGGTTACCACGCAGCGTCATTTGTCCATAACAACAACGAAAGTTTTTTGTGGACACGTCTGTTAAGGTGTGGGAAAGGATACCGCACAAAATATCTTCTTTTCCTTCTCCTACTAACAAAGATGTTTTCGTAGATTGTTCTATTAGTGGATAGGAGAGGTTATTGTATAATGTCTTTTTTTTATCATAATAGCAAAGGGATCTGTGGACTTCCATTAAAGAATAGGAAAGGCTACCGCTTAGTGTCTTTTTATCTTATTGAGAAAGAGATTTGTGAACTGTTCCATTAGGGGTCACGAAAGGTTACGGCACGGTGTCTTTTTTTTATTTCTTCTTCATCAGAAAGAGAATTGTGGACTATTCCATTTGGGGGTAGAAAAGGCTACAGCACAGTGGGTTTTTTTTTTTTTTTTTCGTAATAACACAGAATTTGTGGACTGTTCCATCAGGGGATAGGAAAGGTTGCTGCACGGAGTCTTTTTTTTCAGTAACAATATCATCATCATCATCATCATCATCATTATCATCATCCTCATCCATCATCCTCATCATCCTCATCACCATCATCATCATCACCATCATCATCATTATCATCATCATCATCATCACCATCATCATTACCACCACATCATCATCATCATCATCATCATCATCATCATCATCCATCATCACCATCATCATCATCATCACCATCATCATCATCATCATCGTCATCATTATTTGTCTTTTAGAATAAATACACGGACAAATGCAGTGAAGCTGGCATCTTAATCGGAGCGTAAGACCGGTCACTCTGTCAGGATCAAGCCAGTCCACATGCCAACGGACAAAACCCTCTCCTGGCAGTTATTAGCTGCTTCCCAGTTCTTGGCTGTCATCTCGCAGCCAGAGTGCTGGCAACTGTAATCACGTGCACCTGACAGTCACAGTGCTGACCGGGACACGGATGGAAATCCAGTCATTGAGCAGACACAGTGCTAGATATAGATTTTCCTTAGCACAGTCAAATGATGTTCTGAACATCCGCAAAGTCTGCAGAGAAAAATGGCAACATCCCCGGACACTAGGAGAGAGAGAGAGAGAGAGAGAGAGAGAGAGAGAGAGAGAGAGAGAGAGAGAGTGTGCGTGTGTGTGTGTGTGTGTGTGTGTGTGTGTGTGTGTGTGTGTGTGTGTGTGTGTGTGATCACACATCTATCAGAAAACAGCAAAGGACAGACCAACGACTCGGAATCCTGCAGAACTGTTAATATGGAAAATTGCTGTGGACTCCTGTCTTTTCTTCAGGCCCTGGGCGAACTTCAGCGAAGAGCGAATTGCTCGGGACTGCTGTCACCCCATCAAAGCTCGGTTAACAGTGGAGCAACTTGCTCGGAGGCTGTTTAGTCACCCCATGAATGATTCTGTCTGAGTGGGGCAAACTGCTCGTCTCAGCCTCCCTCTCCCCCCCCCCCCCCCTCCCGCCACCCCCCTTTCATCCCCCTGTCACTTTTCTATTTTTTAATCCATCAACACTGGTGGTTGGTGCACGTTATACATTATACCGATCCTTTCTTCACCCATGGTTAGCGCATGTTCAATGGTTCCAGACTTGTGGCATCTTTCAGAACATTGTCACCCTAGAACAAAACTATTCCCAGCAATCCTTCTTGCCCCAACAGAAAATGACTGGTGGTAAAACGGTTACTCCCCCGCTTTTTTTTTTTTTTTTTTTTTTTTTACCCCGCGTCTTTTTAATGAACGATTAGTGTCCTATGATATGGTAGTCCCCGTGGTCGGCTTAGCTGTCAACCGCAAGACTTGACTCGAGGGCAGATTGCTAGGGTCTGGGTTTTTGAGGTTTTCTTTTCTCTTTATTTTTCTTGGAGGGGGAGGGGGGGGGGGCAGGGAGATGAAGGAAGAGGCTGAGAATGGGTGGCGGTAAGGGGAAAGAGGAATGGGGAGGGGGGGGGGGGGGAGGGAACTGACGGAAGTTGAGGTGGGGGTGGAGGGGGAGGAGGCTGTTAGAGTGTATGCTAACGAAGCTGGTCGGCCTGGAGAGGAAGGCTGTAGACAGCGGAATGCTGTGACTGCTGTGGAGAGAGAAAGGCTGTAGACAGCGGAAATGCTGTGGACTGCTGTGGAGAGAGGAAGGCTGTAGACAGTGGAATGCTGTGACTGCTGTGGAAGGCTGTAGACAGTGGAATGCTGTGACTGCTGTGGAGAGAGAAAGGCTGTAGACAGCGGAATGCTGTGACTGCTGTGGAGAGGAAGGCTGTAGACAGCGGAATGCTGTGACTGCTGTGGCGAGAGGGAAGGCTGTAGACAGTGGGAATGCTGTGACTGCTGTGGAAGGCTGTAGACAGCGGAATGCTGTGACTGCTGTGGAGAGAGGAAGGCTGTAGACAGCGGAATGCTGTGACTGCTGTGGCGAGAGAGGAAGGCTGTAGACAGCGGAATGCTGTGACTGCTGTGGCAGGCTGAGAGAGGGAAGGCTGTAGACAGCGGAATGCTGTGACTGCTGTGGCGAGAGAGGAAGGCTGTAGACAGCGGAATGCTGTGACTGTTGTGGAGAGAGAGGAA